>JAJIBD010004177.1:0-177463 GCA_021461705.1 Cryptotis parvus
ATCCCGGCATCGCATATGGTCCCCGAGCACTGCCAGGGCCAGGAGTAATTCCTGAGTGCAGAGCCAGGAGTAACCCCTGAGCGTCGCCGGGTGTGACCCAAAAGAGCAAAAAAAAATAATAATAATAATATGCTCTGGTCATAGGTGTGAGGGGAGGGGAACCCAGCGCCACCTTGCTGCATGCCATTCCAATAGGGATGCATGACTAATGCCCAGGGAGAGCCCTGGACGTCCAGGGCAGGCATTCTGGTCTCGGGCAGTAAGCCAAGAAACCAGTTACACATTTCTTGGATAGCTGGCAAAGTGTCGTCATGTGGCAACGCCCCCATCAGGCCGGCTCTGCTTACACAAGCCTCTGTCCCCACCCCAAGCTACCTGAGGAGGGGCTGGGCCTCATCCATTCCTGATTTATAACTAGCTTGAGGTGCGGGGGAGGGGACCTGGCTCCTCTGTGCAGGCTGCCAGCGGGGTCACATCCACAAATGCCTCGGAAGTGGCAGGCTGCCTGTATCCTGCTGTTGGTCTTCTTGGGTCTGGCTGGGCCAGGGGGCGCCGTGACCAGAACCTACCACCTGGGCATTGTGGAAGAGTACTGGGACTATGTGCCCCAAGGCAAGAACGTTATTACGGGGACGAGTTTTGCAGAAGACAAGTGAGTGAGCCTGGGGGGCCCCTCAGGGACAGGTCTGACTTCCTTTGGCTCTGGGTGGTGGAAGTGGGTCCTTGGGTGGTACTGTGGGGTGCGCTGATGTGAGCTGATGGCCTGGGAGCGGCGCAGACAGGCATGCCTGGGGAAATGCCAGCACCGGCCTGTCTGCAGGTGTCCTGCTCTGCCTGGCCACACACATCCAAGGAGGCCAGCAGGCGTGTGGACAAAGCTGGACCTGTTGAAGGGCAGTTCTCACACACATGGGGGCCAAGGGCATGTGTGTTCTCGCCTGCAGAGTGATTGTTCTGAAGGTTCTATGACTCTCCTCTCCCACTGAGTTGGGGACAGCAGGGTGAGCTCGGATACTGGGGCCGGAGAGGGGCACCGCAGAGTCATCTTCTGACTTTATTTTGTAGTGTTTGAAAGCGGGAAGGTGAAAACAGACTGTCCAGTGTGTTTATATCTCTTGGATTCACTTAGAAAAGGTTTTCTTGGTGGAAAGAGGCCTGTTTGCGTGCCTGCCTGCCCATCCGTGCAGCGCCGACTCCAGACAGAACAGCGTTGCAACTGAGGGCCTTAGTTTTGACTGCTCAGAGAGCAGCACTTGCCTGTCCTGCCCGTGGAGGTTCTGCAGTCTGTTCTGGTGTTGTCCTCAGAGATCCATCGGCAGCCACCTTTGGGCTTCACCTGCACTCAATCCAATCTTGTGTCCCTTACCACCTTTTGTGGTACTCAGGACTCTGTGGGAGTTGAGGTGCCAGCTGCTTCTATTTTTCCCCTTTTGGGGTGACACCCAGTGATTGCTCAGGGGTTACTTCTGGCTGTACGCTCAAGGATCACTCCTGGCGGTACAGGGGCTGCCATATGGAATGCTGGGACTTGAGCCTGAGTCAGCCACATGCAAGGCGAGTGCCCTCCGCTGTTATTATCGGCTCGGCATGATGCCAGCTTCTTTTCTGCTGGCCTGCCGTTGCTTCCACACCCGACTTCCAGTTCTAGGGAGGCTGACTGTGTGGTTTGGGGTGAATCAGGGTGCCTGGTCAGAGCCCCAGCGTGGTGCTTGGGTTTTCATATACACAGTGTGCGGTGCGTGGGCTCTCATGTATATAAACAGGTAGGGGTGTCTGGGCAGAGCCCCAGTGTGTTGCCTGGGCTCTCATATACACGGGGCTGTTTCCGTCTATCTGCTGGAGAGCCCAGAGATCCTGCCAGCTGGGTGCAGGGTGCTTGTTCTTGTCTATGCCTGGAAAGCTTCTGTCCAGGGGCTGTTTCCAAGAAAACCCTGGACTTCTTCCAGCCACCAGTGACAGCGTCTTCACTGTCACAGTGGCCCTAGGTCTGAGAGGTGGCTTTCTGCCCTGGCCCAGAGCCCCATAAAAGTAGGGTGGCTGCTCCCTTGGGCGCAGGCTTAGGTACACCATTTCTTGGTCCCACAGGGTTGGGAGGTCCCAGGTGCCTCCAGGGTAGTGCTGGTTTTTTTTTTCACTTTAAAAAATTATTTTTTTTATACCACCGTGAGATATACAAAACTGTTCATGATTAGGTTTCAGTCATACAGTGAACTAAATGACTCACTCCCTCTACCATCCCTCCACCAGTGCACATTTCCCACTACTAATGTCCCTAGACTACACCCCATCCCTGTCTGCCTCTATGGCAGGCTAACTCTCTCTCTCTCTCTCTCTCTCTCTCTCTCTCTCTCTCTCTCTCTCTCTCTCCTTACATTGTTACTTGCAAATCATACATTTAGAGGTTATCATGTATATCCCTTTGCCTACATTCAGTGCTCAGTTTTAGTCTGGTGTTTCCAGTAGTGCTGGTTTTGAGCCTTGCTTTCCCCAATTTCCTAGACTGGCTAGGGCTCTAGGGGCAGTGCCCAGGGTCCACATCTGGGGTTCACAGTGGGTAGGGGTTCCTGGGGAAGGAAAGGCCCAGGCTCCCTGGGCTCTGCTACCTGGGCCAGCGGTTTTCACCATAACCTGCTTTTAGGCAAAGGTGCTTCCTCCCATCAGAGGAAACCCACTTTGAGGGTAATCAGGGATCCCAGTAAAAAATGTTCTGTGAAGTCCCAGCCTTGGCCAAAGCAAGCGTGGTCTCAATGTCACTCTTCCTAGGAAGATGGTAGCCATTGACCCAGCCAGTTACATGGGGTCATTTCAAAGCTAAATGTACTCTGTGCTCTTTAGTGCTAAACTGAATTTCCCATGGAGCTGGTGCATGAAGATGAGTCACAGATTCGCATGTTTTGGAGGTTTTTTTCCTTGGTCAAGGAGATTGTGCCCAAGCTTCTGTGACAGAAGAGCTTAGACAACAGCAGCAAGTGCTGACTCAAGGACAAGAGGCATAAGCAAGATGGCTTCTCCCCGGCACAGTTAGTCGGCTGCCCAGGCCTCCCTGGCTGTCACTGAGTTCCTAATCACTGCTGAGACTGTGCTGCTGTGGCTTGAAATGCAGAGCAGAGCAGCGAGACTCCCTCCTCCCCACTGCCCCAGGTCTCCTGCTTGGGCTTAGGAAGCGCTTGTTGGAGTGTGGCCTTGGAGAACACCCTGCAGGCTTCTCCTCCCGTGAAATACAGGGCCTTGGGTGCTCTGCTGCCCTGGGAACTATGATGGCCAACACTGTTTGGACGCCAGTGTGTGGAACTTAGCAAAGCACAGCTCTGAGCTGGCCCAGGGGACTGCCCTAGTCTGGGCACAGGGTCTCCCCAACTTGAGTCTGTCTGAAAAGCATGGCCGAGAGAGGTCAGAAGAGCACCGACCTAACACAGGACACGCCTTGTGCAGGCCTGGTCCTACACAGAAGGTCCCTGTCCAGTCTTGTTCTATTTGGGCATAGAAAAGGGAGCTGGACTACAGCAGGAGGTCCATGGGGGCTGCCATGTCCTGCACAGATCTGCCTGATTTGGCACAGGAACAGTCCTAGCGGGTCCAAGGGAAGCTGAGTATCACTATGGACACCCTCACACCACCCAGCCCACGGCTTCGCCCCTGTCTTCACTGAGCCTAGCCATCCTGCTGGTGAGTCATGGACCACTGCCCTCTTAACTTCTCTGCTGCAATGCACTGGCCTGCTCACTCCCTTGCTGAATACCCACTGAGAGTGAAGACAGAAGCCCTGGAATTCAGAATCCAGAGCAGCATCTCTGCTGCATGGGGCCACACTCACACTGCTGTAACCTGGACGCAGCCTCATCTATGCTGCATGGGGCTGCACTCACACCACTGTGACCTGGTCACAGCCATCGTCCAGCAGGCACGTCTTGGCTGCCACTGCCTCTGGCCCCCCAAAAGACCAGGATAGAAAGTATATATGAATCAGGCCTCTGTCATCAACAGACAAATGCCATAGGCAGGAACAGAAAGGATACATAAATTAAATCTTTGTCATGGACAAAGGGAAGCCATAGGCGGACAGGCGTCCACTGCAGGGCTGGTGGGGCAGTTGGGAGGGTGGATTTCTGAGCTCTTCCGGGTCACCCACCATCCTCAGCTTATGACTTCATTCCTCAAGGAACTTCTTGGACATGGGAGGGCTGCTGGAGCACTGACCCTCATTGTCTCTATTCCAGGAATAGAGGATAGGGAAGTGGACCTTTCTTCTGCTTCAGGATCTCCTGGAAATACATCAGTCCTGATATCAGAGCCTTGAGGCAGGCTCAGAAACTGTTTCCATTCTGGGTTTGGCTCCCAGCCTTGCTTTCACAGTTCCTCTCATTCACGCGTTCCCCCTGCCCCTTTCTGGGGAGTGGCCTGAAGGCCTGGTGAGCCACAGAGTGCCCACTGTCCCCAAGCTCCTGCTCTGTCCCCGCTCTGCAAGTGTCAGCACAGGGGAGACAGGCCAGCCCCTGGTCAGAGTACCAAAAGGCCCAGGTGGCTCCCAGCCTGGTCATCCCAGCAGTGGCCTAATGGTGTCAGCTCCTGCTGGGCAGTGGTGGGCTTCCAGCACAGTGGCCTAGAGATTTGCTTCACTTTCTGGGATGTCATGTAATCTCTGCCTCAGTTTCCTGTAAGTGCCACGGTCCTGCCGAGAGGCCTGAACTGACACTGGGGCTGCACATCTCAGCCCTGTCTGCTATAGACACCTCGGTGCATTCAGGGGCCCCCAGAGCCCAGGCAAGCACCTCTGCTCACAAGTTGCCATCAGCAGAGGGTCTCCAAAGCAAGGACAAAATGGCCCGGCCAAGTGGCTCAGCACCCCATATACCCAGAGAAGGGTCTGCAGGACGGAACGAGAGGGACCATTCCTTCCTGTGCTGGCTCTTCAGAGCTCGCCTAACACCTCCACCTGCTGAGCCCCAGCTCGGGCCACCCTGTTGTCTGATGGCCCAGCCTGTCCAGCTGACTGCTCAGGACCCTCGACCCCCAGCATCTCTCAGTGACAAGATAGGGCTGCTTCCCCCCACAGGATGGTGCTACCACAACCCGGGCAAGCTCGCAGCTGCTGTGGAGACACGCAGCAGAAGGAAGAGCGGCTGTAGGTGGGGCCTGCTGTCGGTGAGCAGGAGCACCCAGCTGGCTCTCGGGGAGAGCAGGCCTGGAAAACCATTAATTCTCCATGCTGGGCGTGGTGGCGCCAAGTTGCAGCAGAATCGCTCACCCTCTCCACCCTTCTTCCTGCCCAGTGGCACGGCCCGTCCCTCGGCACGTCCTTGTGCAGGAGATGATCATACACATGTTGGCACCACACCTCAGCTGCGGCTTTCAGGTGTTCTCAGCCCTGCTTGACCCAGAACACTGACAAGGCCTGCTGCTCCCTGGTGAGGGACAGCCAGAGCCCCCAGTGACCAGGCAGGGGCTGCTACTGGGGCCACCTCAGCTCTGAACATCTGTCCTCATTGGCCTCAGTGCCTCTGCAGGGGACCCAGGCCAGCAGGAAACTCACCCCAACAGCTCAGAGGCTCAGCCGTGTATGCTGGGTGGACACGTGAGCAACCCGCAGACCCCCTCCATGTGGCAGTGAGTGAGCTGACCCCGCTGACCCCTCTGGATTAGGTCACCGGGGCTGGGGTGCTCCCCAGGTGGGCATCTCCTGCTGCAGCACTGTGTCCTCTGCACCCTATTCTCACACCCCTCTAACTCCTGCCCCTTCACCGCCACAGAAATGGGGGGCTGCACTGTGGTGACAGGCCGCAGCTCCTAGGGGTGCCTCCTCATGTGCCTGGTCTCAGCGCCTCACTCCTCTCTGGGCACCTGAAGGCAGGGGCTCATCTCCCTCTTCAACCAGCCTCACTGGTGGCAGGAAGTGGGGTGTCCAGTTGCAGCCATGAGTGACCTGTATTGCTCCCACACAGCCCATTTGCCCTAACACATGCTTCCCCAACAGTAAAATCCCTTTATTCTCCTGTCCCCACCCCTTCCCATGCACACTAGACGTCCCCAGTGCTTGTCTGAACATTATCCTCATTCTCTCAGGATGGCTGCCAGTGCTCCAGGTGTCTCACCTCCAGTTGAGAGGATCTCTGCTGGCCTATTCCAGAAAATTTTCAGGGAGCCCCATAGGAGCCACAGCCCGGGAGTGGGAAAGGAGGTCCAGCTCTCAGTAAGGTGCTGTGGCCACCCCAGAGAGAAGCTCTGGGCCAGGGTATCCAGTCCATGTCGGCTTTGGGGCCCTGTCTGGCCACTCCCATCCTGGCACCCAGCAGACTACCCTAGTACCACTCAGCACTGTGCCACACTGCACAGGGCCCTCAGACCCGGCTCATGCTCTGAGTGCAAGTCCCAGCTTGGCCTTGTCCAGCAGATGTGCCCTCACCTGCTAATTGCCCTCCCCGAGCGTCTGTCTGTGCAGAGCTGAGTGCTTATGCCAGGCATGGAGCCTCCCTACAGGCCCAGACACCTCCCTGGGCAGAGCTGGCCCATGTAGGGCAGGGCCCAGTGCACGTGCAGGATGCTCTGGCTGGCTCTGTGTGCTGCAGGCTCCCAGTTGGGGCCATGGGCCTGCTCCTGGGGGCACTCCAGGCTGCGCCAGGAGCTGGAGGTGCCCATCTGCATTGTGACCTCTCTCTCCTCACTTGTAGGCTTGCCACCTTGTTCCTGGAGCGAGGCCCTGACAGGATAGGCGGCCTATACAAAAAGGCAGTTTACAGGCACTACACGGACAACACCTACTCCACAGAGATCCCCAAGCCTGCCTGGCTGGGCTTCCTGGGCCCCATCCTCAGGGCCGAAGTGGGGGACGTGCTCGTCATCCATCTGAAGAACTCGCTTCCCGCCCTTACTCTCTGCATCCGCACGGCGTCTTCTACAACAAAGACTCAGAAGGTAACTGCCATGGAGCCGGGCTGTATGGTCCTCAGAGCCTGGTGACTGCCATGGACGCCTGCCCCTGCCCTCTGGGGTGCTTCTCCTCAACCTCTGTCTTCTTTCTTTCCTCCTGATTGGCACCTGTGGGCATACCCCGGCACCAGGCTCTTTAGTGTCCCTCCACCACTGCCACTTTGGGAGAGGGTCCCATTGCCAGTGTGTCACTGCCCTGGCTCTGCCCCCAGGCTGGGATCTGTCAGTGCCCACAGGCATAGATGGGGCAGGGCTGGGGCAACAGCAATATCTCCCACAGGTGTCACAGCTGAGAGGAGGCATCCCTGGCTCCGGGCACAGGCTCCCCAGGTTGCCCTTAACACTGGAAGCACTGTGGCATCGCTCATGTGGGTAGCGAGGCCTGTGAGGTGGGGTGGGGTCCTTGAGAGCAGCCATGCTGACCCCATCTGTAGCTCCTTGTTGCCTCACACAGCTGGGACTGGTAACCTGAGGAATGGTGGAAGGTGCCTGCAGCCGGTCAGCATGCAGAAATACGCAGTTTCCTAAACACTCTTTTTTGTGCTGTGAATTTCTTTCTAATTTTACTGGGTCAGATCTGGAGGAAATAGGGGTGCTTGTCAGTCTTCATGACATCTGCGTTTCGGGAAAGCAGGTTTGATCAATCCCCAGCACCACATATGGTCAATGCCAGGGAGACATCCCTGAGCACAGTCAGGAGTAAACCCTGAGTACCACTTGGCCTGGCCCCCAAACAAAAGTATATAAAGCCAAAAATGTGGAAACACTCGACACTATGTCTTCCATAACTGAGACCACACTGCACGCTGTCAGTAACATGTGGTCAGGTCCATTCTATAAGACCCCACTGGGCCAGCCCCAAACAGCCGTGACCTTGACTGACTTACGTGATCACTGGCACTCATATGGTTCAACTCCTTGCTGGCGCCTTCTCTGAGATTCAAATCTTGTTTCCTGGTGGCATTTGCCAACGGTTCCATCAGTGGTGTGGTCTGTCATTTCTTCGCTGGACGAGACTGCAGGCCCCACTCTGACTCTCTTACTGGAATCTGCTCCTTGCCAGCACGTGGTCCTCTCTGCTCAGTGGTCACTGAGCCAAACCACAAGCAGATGAAAAAGGGGCCAACCAGCTTGGAGTATTCCTCTCCTCCTCCTCAGCTTGTGATGCGTCTCCAGCCTTCCTCCCAGGCCTTTCTGAAATGTCCCTCCGCGTCTCAGCTTCCAGCACAGAGAGGGACTCTTGCCCATTTGCCCACTGTACACGAGCCCACAGACGCTACACAGCAGGATGCCTGGTGTGGCTCTCCCATGTGTCCCGGGCTCACACCACAGATTCTGGCTTGCTCCTTCCTGGGCCAGGAAGGCCATCTGCTCCCTATCCTAACTCTGTTCTAGGTGTCCGGGCCATGCTGCTGACTGGCCACTGCTTCTCCCCTTCTGATGTTGGTCTGATGGAGAAGGTTTGGGGGGGCTCATTGAGGGCTCATCCTCACTGCAAGAAGAGCCCAACAGCTCTGAGGAGGGGATTCTGTGCCCCTGAGCCCCTGCTGTGGGCCCCATCCCCTAAGAAGCCCGGCTTCAGCTCTACCCCCCTCCTCCAGAGCACCGGCCTCTGCAGCTCAATGTTGTCTCCTTTCGCCAGGGCCTTGTACCCAGATGGGACATCTGGAAAGAACAAGAATGATGACATGGTTCCTCCTGGCAAAAACTATCCGTATGTCTGGCCAGTGCGAGAGAGTACGCACCTGCCCCAGCAGACGCCAACTGCCTGACCTGGGTATACCATTCGCACATCGATGCCCCCAAGGATATCTGCTCAGGGCTCATTGGCCCCCTGCTGGTTTGCAAGGAAGGTGGGCACCCCACCCGCATCCCCAGATCTGCCCCAGAGTGAAACTAGCAGTGGATGCTCAAAGGAAGTTCCCCCTCCCCCGCCAGGGTCACTTGTGTGGAGGTGCACAGCCTGGGCTAACTGGGTTTGCTGTGGGAGGCTCATTTCCTCCCACACCCAGCAGGTGTTCCTGGGGATTGTTGGGTTTGGGGTTTGCTTTTTTTTTTTTTGTCAATTTGTTTGGTTTTGGGCTTACTCCTGCCTCTGCACTCGGGGGATTACTCCCAGCAAGCTTAGGGGAACCATAGAGTGTCAGGGATCAAACCCAGGTTGGCTGTGTACTATCCAGGGTCTCATGGGGGCTGGTGGATCTGTGGCAGTAAGTGAGGCTCTGTGTGACAGTCTATGAGGGAGGCTCCCAGGTCATGCTGTGCCTCACCTACCTGTCCCAGAGGGCCACTTCCCTGTTGGGGCTCATCCCTTGTAGCAGGGGCACATCAGGTGGCCTGAGAACCGTGGAAACATTTTGAGACAGTGGCACTCTTCCTTCCTTCCTCCGTCCTTCCTCCCTTCCTTCCTCCCTTCCTTCCTCCCTTCCTTCCTCCCTTCCTTCCTTCCTTCCTTCCCTCCCTCCCTCCCTCCCTCCTTCCCTCTCTCCCTCCCTCCTTCCCTCTCTCCCTCCTTCCTTCCTTCCTTCCTTCCTTCCTATTCCTTCATTCCTTCCTTCCTTTCCTTTCTTCCTTTTCTTCCTCCCTCCCTCCCTTCCTTCCTTCCTCCCTTCCTCCCTCCCTTTTTCCTCCTCCCTTCCTCCCTCCCTCCTTCCCTCCCTCCCTCCCTTCCTCCCTCCCTCCTTCCCTCCCTTCTTCCTTCTTCCCTCCTCCCTTCCTTCCTCCTTCCTCCCTCCCTCCCTTCCTTCCTTTCTTCCTTCCTCCTTCCTCCCTCCCTCCCTTCCTTCCTTCCTTCCTTCCTCCCTTCCTCCCTCCCTCCCTTCCTTCCTTCCTCCCTTCCTCCCTCCCTCCCTTCCTTCCTTCCTTCCTCCCTTCCTCCCTCCCTCCCTCCCTTCCTTCCTTCCTCCCTTCCTTCCTCCCTCCCTTCCTTCCTTCCCTCCTCCCTCCCTTCCTTCCTTCCTTCCTTCCTCCCTTCCTCCCTCCCTCCCTTCCTTTCTTCCTTCTTTCCTTCCTTCCTTCCCTCCCTCCTCCTTCTTCCCTCCCTCCTTCCCTCCCTCCTTCCCTCCCTCCTTCCCTCCCTCCTTCCCTTCCTCCTTCCTTCCCTCCCTCCTTCCTTCCCTCCTTCCTTCCCTCCTGCCTTCCTTCCCTCCCTCCCTCCTTCCTTCCCTCCTTCCTTCCTTCTCTCTTTCCTTCCTTTCTTCCTTTCCTCCCTCCTTCCTTCCTTCCCTCCCTCCTTCCTTCCCTCCTTCCTTCCTTTTCCTTCCTTCCCTCCTTCCTTTCCTCCTTCCTTCCTTCCTTTCTTTCTTCCTTCCGTTTCCTTCCTTCCTCCTTCCTTCCTTACTCCTTTCCTTCCTTCCTCCCTTTCTTTTCTTCCTTTTCCTTCCTTCCTTCCTTCCTCCCTCCCTCTCTCCCTCCCTCCCTCCCTCCCTCCCTCTCTCCTTCCTTCCTTCCTTCCTTCCTCCCTTCCTCCCTTCCTTCCTTCCTCCCTTCCTTCCTTCCTTCCTTCCTTCCTTCCCTCCATCCCTCCCTCCCTCCTTTCCTCCCTCCCTCTCCTGTTCCCTTTCCCTCCCTCCCCTGCCCCAGAGAGAAGTACAGGGCTTGGAGCACATGGTTTGCTCTTCAGCACAGTCAGGCAGCCTAGAGACTCCTAACACCACTGGGGTGACACTGTCCACAGCGGCAGTGTCGGGTGCGGGTACAGCACTTCCTTGCCGAGCAGCCAGTCCCCGTCCTCCTCCCTTGGTCCTGCTCTCAGAGCCCTTTTGTCCTGAAGACTGTCCCTCCGCCCCACACAGGTCTCTGCATGGTCTAGCTCACCTGACCCTTCAAGGGAAGCAGAGCTGAGCTCAGGGTCACCCCTTGACCCTTCTCCACTCTGGAATGTACCTTCCAGGTGTCCTGAATCCGTATTTGGGGACCAGGATGGACGTGGACCGAGAGTTTGTCATCATGTTTACTCTGGTGGATGAGAATCAGAGCTGGTATCTTGACGAGAATATCCAGCACTTCTGCACAAACCCTGCTTCCGTGGACAAAGACGATGCCGTGTTCCAGCGGAGCAACAAGATGCATGGTGAGTGCCTGAGTGGAGTGCGTGCAGAGTGTGTGCACAACGCAGAGGGTGTGCACGCTGAGTGTGAGCAGAGTGTATGCGAAAAGTGTGTGTGCTGAATTTCTGTGTGCTGAGTGCATGCGTGCTGAGTTCATGCTGAGTGTGTGCACACTGTGTGTGAGCTGAGTGTGTGCTGACTACATGCTGGGTGCGGGTGTGCTGAGTGTGTTCATGCCCAGCACTGCCCCAACCCTCTTGCTCTAAGGAAGGCAGGTTGGCACATCCCGGAACCACCTGAGTGGCGGGGGACCCTAAGCAGCCTGAGAGAGCAAGTGAGTGTGAGCTAGGCTGTTGTGAAGTATGTGAAGGTGGCAGCAAAACCAAGCGTCAATATCCAGGTTAGGAAATGTTCAGGGGTGAGCCAGAGCCTGGGCGTGGGGGAGGTGGGGTCTCACAGCATCCTCACACCACGGCTTATGGGACCCCGCTTGGAGGGCTCCCGGCTGCCAACCCCTGGCTCTAGGGCTGCTCTGGCTCTGCCCGGAGGTCACTCCTGGCAGTTCTTGGGCCCATATATGGTGGTGGGGATGGAACCAGAATCAGTCACACACAAGGCAGTGCCCTGCAGCACACCACTTGAAGAGGAATGATTGTGTTAGGCGCCACTGTTTTCTCCATGTGATGGAGACTTGTGGGCTCTGGGAACTCTTGAGGAGCAGAAGCAGTGCAGAGAATCAGCCAAGGTCGGGCTGAGTGGAAGGAGTGAAGGAGCCTGGACTCTGCTGTTGTGAAACGCTTCTCCTATTGCGCGCTGCATCTCAGCTTCTGAGGTGCCTGGCTAGCTGGACCAGAAGGACACAGGGTCTGTTCTTCTGTGACGGCCACGGGTCCTGCCTAGAGCAGCCCAAGCTCAGCTCATCTGTCTCCTGTGACCTGGCCGTGGCTGCTCAAGCCCAAAGAGGCCCTACAGGGACAGCAAGTGGTGGAGGCCACCCTGTTTCCTCCCGCTCTCTCTCTCTCTCTCTCTCTCTCTCTCTCTCTCTCTCTCTCTGTGTTGGGGTACGCTGCACAAGACAGGGGTCCTGAGACACACTGACTTTCTCCCAGTGCTGTAGACGTTTGTTTCTGAGGTGACTGTAAGCACTTTGTAGCACTAGATCACGAGGACCAGGTTTTCTGTCATTGAAACGGAGACGGCAGTGATAGATTGAACTAATATGCCCTGGAAGAGGGTGACTTTCGGGCACCTCGTCAGCATTTATTGAACATGTGCTCCAGACCCCATGCAGTGTGGGGCCACAGGTGAGTTTCATATGTCACCCACTATGGAAGAGACTCTAGGGGACCAGCTGGAAGGACAAGGCAGGACAGGAAGAAACAATGTCCCAAAGAGGTTGAGAAGCATGGATTTAGGGGATTCAAATGTACTGGGCCTTGGTATTTTCATATGAGCACGGTCAGTACTAAATTTAGCTCATCTTTCCTCGGGCCCCCTGGTTGTGTTGGGCCATGAGTAACAGTGGCTGTTTCTGATGGCTCCCACAGCTCTGCCTGGTGGTGTGGGTGCTCCATCCCATGGGGAGGCTCTGCCACCACATTTCCATGTTTTCCAGCCCTCAATGGATTCCTCTTCGGGAACTTCCCTGAGCCTGAGATGTGTGTGGGTGAGTCGGTGTCCTGGCACCTATTCGGCATGGGCAATGAGATCGATATCCATTCCATCTATTTTTACGGCAACACCTTCATCAGCCGAGGACATCGCACCGATGTCGCCAACCTGTTCCCGGCCACCTTCCTGACAGTAGAGATGCTCGTCGAGAATCCCGGCAAGTGGATGATCACCTGCCAAGTCAGTGATCACCTGCAAGGTACAGGCCGATGGCCCGTGGGATGCACAGGCGGCCCTGTGTGCTTGAGCATGTCCGTCTCAAGTGTGTGTGCCCGGGAACAGAATAGTACTGGGCAGGGAACGTATGGCACTCGCCGCACATATTCACTCATCCCCTCTCCTCAAACGAGGATGACGGAGGCTGACAGACATGAGAAACCATTTGAGACCACACATTTACATAGTGGGACGGACTGGAGGCAGAGTGCAGGAAGCCTCAGTCAGTGGTTATATAGGTGATCATGATCACGATCTTCCCGTTGATCATCTATTTGCTAGAGCGGGCACCAGTAATATCTCCATATGTCCTGTCTCAAAGAGAGACTTTGCCCTATGGTGCTGATGTCACTTCTCTGGGAACAATCAGAGCCTTGCGGTCTGAGTCTGAACTCTCTGTGGGGTTGAACAGGCATATGGATGAAGGCTTTTATAGAGAAACATGATGTTTCAGTGTTAGAACAGAATTTATAGATAACCTGGGCCAATCTCACACCCCACTCCTGCGTTTCCTTTGGAGTAAGTGTAGCATGTTTGGGCTGCTCTGTTAGTAACTGAGTTTCCCTTGTTCAGTAACTGTAGCATGTTTGGGCTCTCTATTAGAATGGTCTGTCTTATGAGTCAGAACCCAGGGATGGGCATGCAGCATTTGGAGACAGTTAATATTCAGTGACATTTGGTGACAGTCAGCATTCAGTGATGTCAGGATTCAGGGACACTATTTGGTAACACTCAGCATTCTGTGACAGTGTTTGGTGACAGGCAGTAGTCAGTAACAGCATTCGGTGACAGTCAGCGTTTGGTGATGTAATGCCTGTTGAGTGACTCAGCCCTGACTGAACCCTCAGAGACATGGTCTGTACAGACTAACCATCATCTGATGTCAGAGGAGTGATAAGAGAGAAGCTGAGGGAGGCGTTTGGAGTGGGGGGTAAGGAGATGAGAAGACAGGGAGGCAACGATGAGTCCTTCCAGACCCTCAGGCACATGGGTGACAGGAGCACTTTAGAGTGAGAGCTAGACCCTCGGGCACATGGGCAACAGGAGCACTTTAGAGTGAGTCCTTCTAGGCCCTCGGGTGCATGGGCGACAGGAGCTCTTTAGTAAAGTAAACAGGGTGTCTGTGTATAGAGCAAGGCCATGCAGAGATTCTGGACTCTGGATGGTGGGCAACCTTGGCCACATCAGGGTTAGAACACCAAGAATCTGGGCTCAGCGGGTGAAAGCAAGACTCAAGAAACTGCCATGGCAACGCCACAGAGGAAGTGCCTGTGCTTACATCTGGTCCCGTCTGGCTGTGCTCACCCACAGGTGCAGCTCCTCAAGGTCCCTGGGAGCCCTTGGTCCACACAGCAGGTCTTCAGTGCAGCTCCTCAGCCAATGTGGGGTGCTCGGTTCCCAGGTATCAGATACAGTTCAGGGAAGACAAAGATGAGCAAGACCAGAGTTTACTTTCTCGCCTCCCCTTCCCCCATCATTAGAGAATGGTTGACAGGTGGGGTGGTGGCAACTTTTTGTGATCTGTATGACTTTGTTTGCCAATAAATGAGACAGTTGACGTGACCAAGGCTTCCCCTTGGTCAAAAGCACATAGCATTACTTAGGTCTCTGCCTTAGAGGCATTTGACCTTCCAGGTCCAAGGGTTATATTTCCTGTTGAGGAGTCAGCTTCATCACCCACACCAAGACGTGCACTCCTTATCAGAGTCATTCCTAGTTCTGAACTTTCTCCAATGCGTGTCATCAAATTAGAGCTCGTGGTTTTTGAGGCAGATGCCAGACCTGGTGGGGTGCACTTGTTACTGTGATTTCTCATGCCTATTCCTTGGGCATAAGTTTCATCCGTAAGAGATGAGAGCCTTCTACTGAGAGTATACCACCTACACAGCAGAGTCTGGCAAGCTACCCATGTTTTATTTGTTATGCCAGAAACTAGTAACAATTATGGACCTCAATTCCATGACCTGAAGAATGGTTTGAGGCTCTTCCTGTCCCTGGAACAAGCAGATGCCCTTGGGCTACACTTGCTTGCAACAGGACATTTGGAGATGTTACGGGTGCCCGTTTGAGCAAATCGATGAACAACGGGAAGACAGTGATACAGTGATGACTTTGTATAATTGTGTATCTGTATGTATGGGAAGTTTTTAAGAAGTTCCTGGATTGAGTTAGGTACCCTGCAGTGTGTGTGTGTGAGAGTGTTCACCCTGGGCTGGTGGTCTCTCTGCAGCGGGGATGCTGGGGCAGTACAATGTTGGCAACTGTAAGAGTGCTGGGCGTCCACCAAGATGCAAGGCCAGCAGAGACGCTACTTCATAGCGGCAGAGAAAGTTCTCTGGGACTACGCCCCCCAAGGCTTCAACAAGTTCAGCGGACTCCCACTCAATGCCTCGGGCAGGTGAGCGTCAGAGGAAAGTTGGGGAGGTTTGTGCTCCAGGCCCCTGCATGGCCCGCCAGGCCCCTTTAGTGAGGCCAGAGGAGGGGAAGGAAAAAGGAAAAGAAAAGCCCGGTATGTGCTCTGGGCTCAGCTAAGGGGAAGCGGCTGGGGCTGGCACCAGGGCCTACTGGATACAAATGTCTCTCTGTGGATGGAACAGCCAGGTAGCAGGCCCTTGGTTCTGCTAAGGCCCTCGCCTCTCGGGCCCTTGGCCTCCGGGCAGCAGAAAGGGCAGTGCCATCCGGAGCAAGGTACACTGTGAGTGAAGAGGAAGGGGCAGAGTGGGAGGTCTGCCTACTCGGCTGGCTGGTTCCATTTCACTGTGACAGGCCTCAGGCCCAGGCCACTGAGAAGAGAGGAGAGTGGCCATGAGCATGAGCTGGGCATCAACCGGCTGCGGAATGGGGGTGTGAGCATGAGGGGCCCCTAATGAGGCTGGGCTGTCCCCACAGTGACTCGGCGCTCTACTTCACCCAAGGGAAAACCGCATCGGAGGCAGGTACTGGAAGGCACAGTTCGTGGGCTATGAGGACGCAACCTTCACCTTGGGCGCACGAGCCCCTCCGAGGCAGGCGCCCACCTTGGGATTCTGGGTATGGGATGCTGCTGCTGGGGCTCAGGGGCGGATGCATGAGGTGCCGGCTTCCAGGACTGCTCTCAGGACCCCACTCCGCGTTTCCCAGGCCCCGTGATCAGGGCAGAGGTGGGTGACACCCTGCTGGTGACCTTCGCCAATAAAGCCGACCAGGGTCTACAGCGTTCTGCCCCATGGCGTGCTCTATGACAAGGCTTCTGATGCGGCCCCAAATGCAGATGGTAAGAGCCTCCTTCACTCAGATACCCTGGGAGCTGGGCTCCCCCTCCCCCCCCACTGCCACCTCATGGGTGCCCTGAGAGCCATACACCCTCCCCACTGGGCTCATGGGTGCCCTGGGAGCTGGAACCCACCCCAGCCTTGTGGATGCCCTGGGAGCCAGAGCACCCCCACCAGCCTCCTGGGTGCCCTAGGAGCCGGACCCCCTTCCCAGCCTCGTGGGTTTCCTAGGATCCGGACCCCACCCGCAGCCTTATGGGTGCCCTGAGAGCCAAACCCTTCCCAGCCTCATTCTCCTTTCTGTTGGTGCAGAACTGAGCCACCCTCATAGGCTGCTTGGGGCCTGGAGTGCTCAGGGAAGGGGTTGACTACCCTTGGTTCTTGGGACTGTCCACAGCCTCCCCTCAGGAAAGCACCTCTTAGCCACCGCTCTTGGCCCTGCTTCTCCACGCTCAGGGTCTCAGGGGCAAGCCTGACTCCTGGTGCTCTGTTGACAAAACCCTACAGCAGCCTCTGCCCCCCATCTGCCTGGGAGTACCCATTTGCCCTGTGCGTGCCGGCTGTCCCTCATAGCCTCCCCTGCCTCAGGCCTCCACATAGCGTGACTGTCTCCCTCACCTCCACAGGGTTTCTGAAACCAGGGGCGCATGTGAGGCCAGGTGAAATCTTCACGTACAGGTGGACAGTGCCCGAGAGTGTGAGCCCCACGGCGGAAGACCCGCCTTGTCTCACCTACCTCTACTTCTCAGCTGTTGAGCCCATCCAGGACACCAGCTCTGGCCTGGTAGGGCCTTTGCTGGTCTGTAAAAGGGTGCCCTCAATGCCGGCGGGACACAGGTAGGCCACCTCGTTCTTCCCGGTGGTTGTGGAGGTGTGACTGTGTGGAAGCGAAGGCTGCAAAGTGCTGCTTCTCTGATTTCCTCTTTGCCCAGTATGGGGGGCCAGTGTGGACACGTGTTAGAGCACAGTGTGCCTCTATGGGCACTTGCGTTATTTCCGATAAAGGCACCACCCAGCCCTGCTGTCAGGGCTGGATTGGCCAGGGGGCCTGCTGCAAAGTGAGTGTGTGCCCTGGCATCGGGCAGATGGCAATAGCCCCGTGGCTGGGTTCAATGGCAGCCCCTGTTCCCAGCTGCCTCTTTCCTGTCCCAAGAGGCCTGAGCTGTGGCAAGCAGAGGCCTCCACGTACTGCATGTTCACAATAATATTTTTGCCCTAAAAACTACTTTCTCTCTTGCCTGTTGGATTTCTCTATGAGCAAACCTGCAGGGGTGGGCATTGCCAGTGCTTGTGGCTGTTATTTTTCTCATGGAGTCTGTGTATGGGGGGCTGACCGTGGACAGTTCTCCACTCAGGCAAGGAAGGAATCCTCCAGATAATAAGGTGCTTTTTTCTAGCAAACCTCAGTTTCCTCTAAATGGATGCACAGGGAGGAGGAGGCGGAGTGGGGAGGAAAAGCCACAGACAAAGTCCCTTCCCCACTCAAGCTCTTGTCCTGCTGACAGGGAAGCAGATGCTCAGAGAGGTGTTCTGTGCTCCTGCCCCCGTTGGTGTCTCTGGAGTCGGGTTTCCAGGCTTCATGGCAGGACTCCTCTGCTTTGCCGGATGGGACCTCCCTTGTGCCGTGGGGGCAGTGCCCAGAGCAGGCATGAGGACAGGGTGAGAGGAGGCCGAGTCTTAGGGGTACTGAGTCCCGACTGACAAGTGTCTGATGTGAGTCCGCTCATGCTGACTTTCAGAACAACCATCTCCGACAGTCCCAACGTTGTTTCTTTTTTTCTGTACAGAAGAGGCATAGACAAGGAGTTTTACCTCCTCTTCACAGTCTTCGATGAGAATCTGAGCAGGTATCTTGATGAAAATATCCGGAAGTTTACGTGGCGTCCCTTCAGTGTTGACAAAGAGAACAAGGAGTTTGTGAAGTCCAACGGATGCATGGTAGGAAGCAGGACTGCCCAGAGCAGAGCAGGGCAGCGCTGCCAGCGGAGTGCGGGGGTGTTGGCGCGGCTTTGGCCATTCTCACAGCTGGCCATGGGCACAGACCGGGTCCTGGGTTTGTTATGGGACTTGCCAGCAATGCTTCGGTCTCCCTCTTCCCTGAACACTCTCTGTCGCAGCTGAACACAGAGGCCACCCCAGATCACAAATGTGGAGAACCACTGGCAAAATGTCCTCCCTGAGGCTTGCAGTGACCCTTAGAGGCTCCTAGCCCATGTGGTCATTGGAGCTGGATAGCGGCTCAGCAACAAAGCCTCTCAGAGCAGGCTGAGAGGCGGTGGGAGAAAGGGTCCCTCGTCACCACCCCCCCACCTCAGATCCTCACTGAGTCTCCAGCAGCTGTAGAATAGCCCCACCTCAGAGTCTGAGCATTCCCACGTCACCCTTTGGGTGCAATGCGAGCCCCTGAGGCTCAGTCTTGCGCCCACTGGAACAGTCCCGGAAGCCCAGGGTCAGGGGTCCACAGTGACCAGGCCAGTGGAACCTGCAGCATGGAATGTGCAGAGCCGTGAGGACCAACCATGAAAGTGTGTGGACGGACTTCCTGGCCACCAGGGAGGAGCAGCCACGCTTCACGGGACACACATCGTGAACCAGTGATCCTGGTTTGCAGAAGTGTTCTGGACATGCAGATCTGCTGTTCAACCAGCAAGGCCAGGGGAAACAGTGTCCTGTGCAGCCGTGACTGACAGCATACTAGTCCCATCTCCAGCCTTGCTGTGCTGAAGTGGACACCACAGTGCCAGGAGCGTGTCATGTGCTCAGTGGCATCCCATAGAGAGGCTGGGTTCAGCGGGATGGGAAGGGCAAATATCACCCAGGGCCTTCCGTATAGACTTGAGTTCACCCTGAGCCCTGGGGCAGCAGAAGGCTCTCTGGGGCCCTGGGGGCCCATGCTAGCTCCAAAACACTCTGTACCCATGAGGAGGATGGAATGGGTCAGGTATTGTCAGGGACACGTCTACGAAGTGGACTTCTCAGAGACCTGACTTCAGGTGCCTTCTGCACTATATCCCAAATCCTCCCAGCTCTGCAGGCCACTCCCAGCCTATCCAGGGGCTATCCTTCCCCACTCTGAGCCTTGGGAATGGACTCTGTTTCCCTCTGACCCAGTCTGTGCCCGCTGTGCTACAGAATTCAGGGCCCATGTGGAGGTGTGGCTTCTCCCATGCACCTCCAGGAGCCACTTTCTAGGGCTGAGGTTAGCATAAACATACAAATAACCCAAACTCACAAAGGTGCCAAGGGTCTTCAGGCCCTGGGGCCCCTTTAAGGTTCCTCCTGCAGGTGATCTTGGGAAATGGACCATTTCCTCAGACCAGCTTCTCACTTGAGCAAGTTCTGGCCCTTCTTCTCTGGAATCGAGGGAGACTCAGGGGCTGGAGCACATACGACTCCATCCCACACACAGCAGCATCTCTCACTCCTTGATAGAGTCCACCCTGGGGTCCCCAGCAAACAGCAGCAGCAGCACCCACTGACCCCCTTCCCTAACCAGACATACACTGCCCTTCCTCCATGGTGTGTTCTTCCAGCCAGGCTGGCTGCACGACGCCAGGAACCGGGTGTTAGGGGGCAACGTACAGAATCAGCTGTGACCTCATGAGCAAGGGTCTGGCACAGCCAACACCAGGACACACGGTGGCTGGGAGCCTCACCAGGCAGTCACCTCAGTGGAGACTCTGGAAGGACTTGCTCGGGTATTGCACCCAGCACCCTGCATAGCGAGACACACAGCTGAGGGTTCGGGGTGTAGAATTGCATTGGGGACATGCCAAACGAGTCCGTATGGAGCTCAGGATTGGTGCCCTGTGTGTGGACTGCCCTGGGCATCTCATCAGTTTAGTTTCTTGCTTCACTGTGAATTTCACCTGCGTTTGATGGCTCAGCTGATGGCCCTTCCTCAGAGCCAGCTGCTGTCTGAGATCAGGCTCCTCTGTGAAGAGCCTGAGTGACCACCCAGCCCACAGCTGAGCTGAGGTCCTTTCCTGGGAAGCATTGGCGGCAAGCCCCCACTCTTCCTGGCACTGACTGTTTTTCATTCATTCCCCACCACCACTCAGCTATTAATGGCTACATGTACGGCAACCAGCCCGGCCTGCAGATGTGCCGAGGGGACAGCGTGGCCCTGGCACCTCATTGGGATGGGCACCGACACGGACATGCATGGGGTCTACTTTCAAGGAAACACCATCCACCTGAGAGGGACCCACCGTGACAGCCTTACCCTGTTCCCCCATGTTGGCACCACGGTCTTCATGCAGCCCGACCATGCAGGTGAGTTTGGCGCCTCCTAGGGCCACTTCCGTGTTCACTCCTGTGTCCCCCTAGGAGGAGTCAGCAAGGCTTGGAGCCTCCATCTGAGAATCAAAGAATCCACACCTTGGCTCCAGGTCAAGTGTTATGATACAGGTCAAGGGTGGGCACTCACAATGAGTAGGGGCAGAGCTTAGGGAGCTCCTAAGGGCTGTGCAGGTTCTTCCAGGCTGCCCATGGTTCTTCCAGGCCCCGCACATGCTCTGGCCTTCCTTCTCCAGGGGCTGGTGGACAACGATGGAGGCAAAGGCAATTGTCTCATCCCATCCTTTGGGCCCTCATGGGTTCCCCTCAGGCCAGCCCTCTCGCGCCCCTTTGAGGCCCCCTGCATAATCGCTCACTGGCCTCTCAGGAACCCAGCACCATGCGCCAGCATGTGGTGGAGAGGCAGGAGTGAGCTTGTGGCCTAGACATATCTGTCACCTCAGCTCTTCCTCGAGACTCAGAAAGACCTTTGGGTGCCCTTGGCTGTTCAGGGAGCCCACAGTAACGCTGCCACCCTGCCCTTGCCTACGGGGCTCCTTGTCTCCTCATGTTGGCGGTGGTGTGACTGGTGGCTGGATTTATAGAGTTACAGATGTTCTAGAATATTCTCTTCAAAACCAGAATCGTAAGTACAGGGGACCTGCCAAGTCACTGTGGCACATAGAACCAGGCCATGGACTCTGTCTGTTCCATAAACACCATGAGAACCCCAAGCCCATTTCCTGGGCTCTGGGCCTCTATTGCCTATCCCAGCTCACTGTTCCATCCCTGCCCGCACAGAAGCCTGGTCCTGGCAGTTGGCTAGAACCAACACTTCCTAGATGGGTGAGTGAGCAGAGGGAGGGCGCCCTGGGCCAGCGTCTCTCCCGCTTTCTGGTCCTGAGGGGAAATCCTTGCTCCTGGCCAGCCCCTGCAGGCAACTCTGTGCTTCATGGACAGCCTCCTCACCTGTGCCCTGCCCAGGGATGGGCCCTCAGGGCGCCTGGGCCTGTCTAGTGCCCGAGGCCTCTGCCCTGAGGGCACGGGACCAGGTGGGGGAAGCGCTGGCTGACCTCTGCTCTACTTCGGTGGTGCAGCTGCTATCACCCGGTGTGCTTCTGCCAGCTCCTCCAAGCATCCAGGACTCCCAGACCCCCAGTCCATGTCCTGTGGGTTGGTTTCCTGTTCTCATCTGACCTGGGAGCCGGGGGTGCTGAGTCACGGGGCCTGGAGGATCCACACAGCCCCTATTGTCTCACTCGTCACAGTTTAAGGATCCTTTCAGGGTAAATACATGCCTTAGCACGTGGCCTGACTTGAACTTGCCACCATGTGGGAGGATAGTTCTTCCTTTCCCCCAGGCAGGACCAGGATGGACTGTGGGGTCTGGGCTGGCTCCCAGGAGAGTGGCCATCGGAGGAGGCGCGGCTATCTGACCATTAAGCTCAACTGTGTATCTTAGGGCAGTGTGTCTCTGTAGTCTGGTTTTAAGATACTGTGAAGAAAACAATATTTTTGAGTCCACCCTCAGGTGGATTCTGAAATTAAAGACTGCAGCTTGCTCAAGACCAGAGCAGTGGCCGCACACCGGCCATGTCTCTCACAGAGCAGGGACCACACACCCTGGGCTGTGTCTCACAGAGCAGGGACCACACACCCTGGGCTGTGTCTCTCACGGAGCAGGGACCACACACCCCGGCCATGTCTGTCACAGAGTAGGGGCCGCACACCCGGGTCATGTCTCTCACAGAGCAGGGGCCACACACCCCTAGCCATGTCTCTCACAGAGCAGGGACCACACACCCCGCCATGTCTCTCTCACAGAGCAGGGGCCGCACACCCTGGGCTGTCTCTCACAGAGCAGGGGCCGCACACCCTGGGCTGTCTCTCACAGAGCAGGGCCGCACACCCTGGGCTGTCTCTCACAGAGCAGGGGCCTCACACCCATGCGCTGTGTCTCTTGCAGGTCTCTTCCGGGTGTTCTGCTCCACTTTGCACCACTTCGTCAGAGGCATGAACCAGATCTATGAGGTCGGCAGCTGCGCCACAAGGAGCCCTCTGAGCAGCCTTATGGGATGATCAGAACCTTTACATCGCCGCAGAGGAGGTAGAATGGGATTATGCCCCTAACAAAAACTGGGAGTTCGAAAAGCAGCACTTGGGCGCGGGAGGGAAAGGTACCATGGGCCCAGCCGCGACAGCTGGGGGGGGGGGGTCACATCCCATAGGCTTCCCACCCTATCCACACACAAGGCATCAGACTGAACACCAAGGAGGGGAGGGGGACGGGCGTCGTGAGGGGTATCCTGAGGCTCCAGGCCCCTGTTCCGATGACTGATTCTTATGTGACCACAGAAGAGGCTCCAGGAGAGGGGCAAGGAGCCTCTCCTGAGTGCATGGAGCAGGGAGTGTGCACTGGGCCACTGAGAACCTCAGGGCGGGAAGATAGACTAGTCCTGGGGCTGGGAGCTAGGGCTAGGGCTCTTTGGTTAGGGTGGGACAAACAGGCCTGCAGTACCCAGGACTAAGCACCAGGGGGCACACCAGGAAGGGCCCAGCAGGGCAGCCCCGAATTCCGCCCCATCCAGACTGGAGGCTCAGAGCAGAGAAAGGCTCTGTCCTCAGGATCCAGGCCAGCTTTCTCCGCGGCCTGTGTCACCACCCTCATGGTGCCCCAAAACTCTCTCCTGGTCTGCTGTGCCCCTGCTGGCCAGCCAGGATAGGCTCAGACCGGGGATGTCTCAGTGCCACCTTGTGGGCTGTTGGAAAAGAAATGGTGCCTTGAGAGGGTGTCAGGTTGTTCATGTCTCTTGTAAAACCTGGCACTTCCTCTCAGTCTCTGACCAGTCCAGCTAGAGGGCAGTGCTATGCCCTGCAGCGTGGGAATAGCCAGTCCAGCTAGAGGGCAGTGCTATGCCCTGCAGCGTGGGAATAGCCAGTCCAGCTAGAGGGCAGTGCTGTGCCCTGCAGCGTGGGAATAGCCAGTCCAGCTAGAGGGCAGTGCTGTGCTCTGCAGCGTGGGAATAGCCAGTCCAGCTAGAGGGCAGTGCTGTGCTCTGCAGCGTGGGAATAGCCAGTCCAGCTAGAGGGCAGTGCTGTGCCCTGCAGCGTGGGAATAGCCAGTCCAGCTAGAGGGCAGTGCTGTGCTCTGCAGCGTGGGAATAGCCAGTCCAGCTAGAGGGCAGTGCTGTGCTCTGCAGCGTGGGAGCAGCACCCCCTGCCTCCTGGGGCGGTTTGCTCCTCCTTCTCTCAAGCAGCACTTCCCAGCAGGCACCTGGTGGCTCCCTACGGATATCCCTTGGATATCCCAAGGCTGCCTCAGGAGAGAAACACATCAATGGAGAATGCCACAGGTGGGATGGGAGAAGGCCACAGCTGGGGGTGAGAAACTGATCTCTCAGGCGCCCCCTCTCCATGGGTCTGCTACAGGATGCCTGTGTGCCAGGGTCAGCCCCAGCCCGAGCAGCTGCAGGACAGATGCCTTTAGTTCTGGTCTAGACATTCAGTGCACTTGCCCACGTCAGCCTGCCCCTGTGTGGCGGGCAGCCCTGGCTTCTGCTTTTGGGCCCCCAGGGAACTGAGGATAGTAGGTTTGGGGTGCAGAGAATAAGCCCACTGGTGGATGCACTCGGGAGGCATGTGTTCAGGAGGGACCTGGGGACATCTCTCTGGTACAGTCCCACTGTGAACCTCCCAGGAATGGCCTGTGGCCTCTGTGGGGCTGGGCCGAGCATGTGTGTGCAAACAGGGCCTGTTCCTGTCCTTATGCCTAGGCCAGGTACATCTGCTTGTCGATCACTGCTGGCGCAGGGCTGATCCCTAGAGACCCAGAACAGGAACCTGGAGCACGGAAGGGAGGTCACACCACAGTCCTTGCAGGCTGAAAGCTGGCAAGGGAAGCACACCATCCTGGGTAGGGGTGCCACAGTGCCAGGGCATAGGCCAGGCTCCCTGGGGACCATGAGAACAAGCAGGGGTGCAAAGAGAGGGAGCATGGCCAGGGAGCCCGTGGGCTCCCCTGAAAGCCAAGTGCCTGACTACAGGAATCAGGGCTGGCACATGTCTGCATGGGGGAGTTGCTAGTCCACAGAGAGATGTATCACTTCCCAGGCCTGGTGGCTTGGAGCAGACATACCTTCCTGCTGCTGCAGGTCCTGGGTGGTCACAGGGCTGCCACAGAAACTGAGAGTCGGCCCTTCCTGAGCCCTGTCCAGGGCCAGCTCCAGGCCAGGCTCCGCAGCTCTCAACACCCTCCCTGGATCTTCTGTGCGTCCTGATAACCCCACTCTGTGCTACTTCTGTTCTGCAGACACGGGGACATCTTCATGAACCACACGGAGCACTGGATCGGCTCCCAGTACAAGAAGGTGGTGTACAGGGAGTACACCAATAGCGAGTTTGTGGAGATCAAAGCCCGGCCCCGCCGAGGAGCACTTGGAACTCCTGGGTATGACACAGGCAGTGGGCTGCACATGCGCACACGTGCACACAACACACTCACGTGCACACACAGGTACACAAGCATACACCCTCACACGTGTACACATGCACACAGGTGGGCACACGTGTTCACATGCACTCGTGCACACCTACACACATGTACGCACACATATGTACTCACACTCATCCACACATGCACAGGTACACATGCACACACATAGGCACACGTATACACACATGTACATGTACATGCACACATGCACATATACATACTCACATGCACTCATACACGCACATGTCTGTACATACACACTCACCTGTCCTAGAAGGGTCGTGGGAGCAGAGCAGCCTGCTGGGCTCCCTCAGAGGCCGTGTTCCTGCTGTCCATTGGCAGCCGAGTCAGAGAGCAAGCTCAGGGCAGCCACTGGGCAAGAGGGCTGACCACAGGCAAGGAGTCATCATGCAGACCTGGGGAATCCCACCCCACACACAGCACTCCCCAGAGCACCCTGAGGAAAGCAGGCCTGGGGAGGGAGGCTCAGGGAGCCACACCTTGGCCTTCTAGAACCCTCTGCCTGCTTTCACCCTGGCCTGCCCTTAAGTTGGCTCTGTCTGCTGCTTTCCTCACCGTCTCCTGCTGGGGTCACTGACCCAGGAAGAGGAGACAGGCCCAAGGCAGAGAGCAGGAACAGGCACTTCAGAATCAGTTCTCGGCAGTGTACCATGTGGTGTGGCTACAGGCAAGAGCCAGGGTCTGCCAGCTCCTCCAGCAGACTCCCCACCCTCCTGCCCATTGCGCGGGCACACAAGCTCTCGTGCCACCGCAGTGAGTCAGCCCTGGCAGCACCCTTTGTGGAGTGAGTCACTGAACAGAGACACAGCTGGTGCCCCTGAGGCTGCCCACTGAAAGTCCCATCAGGACAGAGAGGAAAACGTCAAGCAATTGTATCTCACTGCAGCAGAAAGCAGAGGGTCAAAGGGCAGGAGGCACTCCCAGGTCACTGTGCCTGGACACACTGTGCATCCTGATGACAGCAGGAACACATACCGGGCTCCAAGTCTGGTCACAAAGGTCACACCCAGTCCCCAAACAGTGGCTCCAGAGCCACCCTCTGGAATCCCCCTTTCCTCACTCCCCACTTCACTCTGAGCATTCTGTCACTGACCATGTCTCCCCTGAAGGACCCACAGTTCTGCATTCCAGGCCTGTCAAGGTCTTCAGTGGCTCTCCTAGACAGGCAGTCTGTGACGAGGGGAGTTGGTAGCGGCTGGATGCAGCTCAGACCTGGGAAACCGTCACCACTGTCCCCACTCAGGGCCCAGAGCAGGCTGACACATAGCCATGTGCCCAGCACTCCATGCAGCCACAGGGCCAGGGCCCCCGGAGGCAGTTCCTGAGCCAATGCTGGCCAGAGACAGGGCTGGAGCCTGGTGTCAGTCTTCTGCCCCCTGCACACACAGCAGCTCACATGTCCTTGTCACATATACACGCCAACTCACACACCCTTGTCATGTGTGGGCTAGTCCCCAGACAATGAGCCACCCCAGACTTGCCCAAGAGACACGGGCTGTGTGGGTCCCCATGGGCACCGTCTCCTGGAGTTCAGCAGGAGGATACACTCCAGCCGTCCTGTCAGACACAGACATGAGCATTTACTGACAGTGTAGTTGCGGGCATAAATGGGGCGTGTATCCAGCCAGGGCAAGACTGTGCACTCAGGCCATTCTACAGGGGAGAATGGTGAGGCCTCTGGCAGGATCAGGTCCCTCTCTCATTCAGACAGCTTCCCGCCTGCCACAGTCCATGGAACTGGCCACACCACATGCAGCGCTCACTCACAAGATGGTTGACCTGTTTACAATGTCCTTCTGGGAGGAGCAGAGATCACCCCTCAGTACTTTGCCTTTAGGTCCCATGATCCACGCTGAGGTGGGCGATTCCATCCTGGTCATATTTAAGAACAAAGCCCAGCGACCCTACTCCATCTGGGCCCAGGGGCGTGGAGGCCATGGACAGCGGGAGGCAGCTCCAAGTGCCAGCCACCAACCCAGGTAGGTGCCCACCATGCCTCCACTCAAGGCTGAGGGACACGTGTGTGGATCTCTCCTAGGGCCCCTACAGTCCTCCCATCTGGGAGATGTGCTCCTGGTCTCTACAGCTTCATGGGGACCAGCAGGTGGCAGGACCCGGTTGAAGCTGCCCCTCTGGACAGGAGACTGGAGCCAGGCCACTGGCTTGTGCCGCCCCCTACTGGCCTCCTGTCCCTCACTGTGAAAGCCTCTGTGTGTGGACATGGGGCAGAGAACACTGCTCCCTGGACACACACAGAGCAGCCGCATCCCCCCCCCCCCCCCCCCCCCCCCAATAGCTGCGGGCCACAACTTGCCTCTGAGAGCCCCAACAGTGCAGAGAGAGGAGCATCTCCATGGGCTGGCGCTGTTTGGGCCACCAGCAGCCTGTGCTTGTGACTTTACAGGAATGGGAACAGTCCCCATGCTGGAATGCTCTCCAGGGGGCTAAGACCACAGCAGGCTGAGGTCAGGAGGGAGGGAGAGAAGGGTTGGTGGGTAAGGGGTGAGTGATGTCAGGAGGAGTCTCTGCTGCTTTCATGTCCTCTGGAGCATGGCAACGTCTTGTGTGCAAAGCAGAGGGAGGGTTTCACAGGGGCCCCAGGCGCCAGTAGATGCAGCTGTGTTTTCGTGTTTCTGTAGGTCAGTCGGCCAGGGAGAGGCCACACTAGCACGCTCATCCTACTTCTCTTATTGCAGGAGAGATAAGGACATACAGGTGGAATGTGCCCAGCGGTCGGACCTGGACCCTCTGACCCCAACTGTATTCCGTGGGTTTACTACTCAACCGTGGACTTTGTGAAGGTGAGGTGGGGGAACAGCTGTGGCCTCAGGATACTGCGTCCAGGTGAGGGCAAGGCCTGGAGTCTAGGCCAAGTCATGTCAGAGACCGCCCAGTCTGCTTGCTCTCTACCTGGGGCAGCCCCAACAAGGGCTGGCTGATGCCACCCGATCCCAGCATGGCCAAGGAGGCCAGCCTGTCTGCCTCAGAGCGTAGAACCTCGGAGGTCGTCCGAAGTCAGAGCCTATGCAAGCAGGTAAGGAAACTGGCTATGTGAGATCCACAAATCTCTAAGGCATTATCAGGACTCTAACCCAAGAAGCTGGAAATATGAACCAGGCCGAGATAAGCAAGCCAGCATCTACCAGATGTGGGAGGTAGAGGGAGGCATAAGGCACAGCCCAGGCTTTAATTGACGTCATAAACCAATGTCCACCCTGGGACATTGTCAGCACTGCCCAGGGAGCACCAGTGGTGAGGCCCCATGTGTGCCCTATACTGCGTCGAGTGCCCAGTTGGCGCACACACAGGCTGGGTCAGGCCAGGCTGAGTGGCTGGCAGATGCATACATGGGCTGGGTCAGGCTGGGCCAAGTGGCCAGTGGACGCACAGTGTGGTCAAGTTGGACCAAGTGGCCAATAGATACACACAGGGTGAGTCTGGCTGGGCCGAGTAGCCAGTGGACACACACATGGGCTGGTCAGGGTGTTGGTGTCCCTCTGGGGCTTCAACAGTGGTACTTCGACAGCTAGTACTTCAACAGTGGCTTCTGGACACTGGCTTACTCTAAGCTTGGCAGTGACTGCAGCTTCTCTCTTGCAGGACACATACAGTGGGCTGATGGGGCCACTGATCACGTGCAGAGAGGGCGTGCTGAACGAGAAGGGAAGACGGAGCGATGTGGATTACGAGTTTGCCCTCTTGTTCCTGGTGTTCAATGAAAACGAATCCTGGTACCTGGACGACAACATTAAGAAGTATCTCAATAAAGACCCACGGGAATTCAGGCGCTCTGATGATTTTGAGGAGAGCAACAAGATGCACGGTATGTGGCACCCTGAGAGCAGAAGCCCATGAGGGGACTTTCCAGAATCTTCCACCCCAGGGACCTGATGGTCAGGCCAGGGAGGCGCTGTACCCTCCATCTTGGGACCTATATGACAGGGGAGCCTGTGGTGACTCTCCTGCACTTGTGGCAAGGTCTCTACAACCCCACCAGGCTGTGAGTTCAGGCACTGAGCTGGATTCTCTGTGCCTGCATGACTGTTCTCACACCGCCACTGCAGCCTGGGGCCTCTGGAGCCTCCTGTCTTCTGTACATGGATCCCCTCAGCTCAGGCCAGTGCTATGGAAAGGCCACAGAGCAGGGCAGTGGGCTTCCGAGAGGCTGCCCACTGCCACAGCCTCTCCCGTCCTACAACCTCTCCCACACTCCAAGTCTGCTTCCCTCTCCCTTTCAAGGAACACCTCAGCCCCTGCAGAAAGATGGGGCAAAGCCCCATAACAGTGATCTCTAAATGTCAGTGGGCTGAAAGCACCAATTAAGAGACACTGAGTGGCCCGGCCTGTGCTGGCCCGGGTTCAATCCCTGGCATCCCATATGGTCCCCGAGCACCGCTAGAAGTAATTCCTAAGTATAGAGCCAGGAGAAACCCCTGAACATTGCTGGGTGTGACCCAAAAAGAAAAAAAAGAAGAGTCAGTGAACATCATTTCTTAATGATCAAGAGATCTGTACATCAGGAAGAACTCACACTCCCTAAATGTATAAGCACCTAATGGGGACCAGCTAAACACTTAAAACAACTGCTCATAGACTCGAAGAAAGACATTGATAGCAATACCGCTTTGTCAACTCTCGATAGATCAACCAGATTAAAGCCAGTAAGGAAATACTTTGAGGGAAGAAATGGTTAGTAGATATATAGATACAGATAGATATAGATATATAGTATAGATATAGATATAGATATAGATATAGATATAGATATAGATATAGATATAGAGAGATATAAATATAGAGAGAGATAGAGATAGAGATATAGATGACTTTTCACCCCCCAAAAACCAAATACACATTCTTCTGCGATGCACATGGAACATTGTCCAAGACAGACCACATGCTAGGCCACAAAACATGCCACAAAACATAAAAGTAAGAGGCTAGAAATGGTATCAACTATCTTTTTCAGACCCTGATGCACTAAAAATAGAAGTGAATCAGACTCAGAAATGGAGGTTCAAATCAAACACCTGGAAATTAAACAGCTTGCTACTGAACAAACAGTGGTTTATAGAGGACATCAAAAGATTCCTGGAAACGAACGAGAATAGGGACACGAGCTACCAGAACTGGTGGGACACAGTAAAAGCAGTGTTAAGAGTAAAGTTTGCAGCTCTGCAAGCATTCACCACGAAGGAAGTAAGAACCCACATAAATACTTTAACTTCACAGCATGACATCTTGGAAAATGACCAACAAAAAGCCCAAATAAGGCTGGAGGAAAGAAATACTAAAACTTTAGAGCAGAAAATAATGAGCTGTAAGCTTAAAAAATAATCTGAGGGGCCGGAGAGATAGCCCAGCAGGTAGGGCGTTTGCCTTGTACACAGCTGGCCCCTGCCGTCCGGGTTCAATCCCGGCATCCCATATAGTCCCCTGAGCACCACCAGGAGTAATTCCTGAGTGCAGAGCCAGGAGAAACCCCTGAGCATTGCCGGGTGTGACCCAAAAAGAAAAAAAAATCTGAAAGATAACGAAACCAAGAGCTGGTTCTTTGAGAAGATAAGCAAGATGAATAAGCCACTAGCAAGTCTCACAAAGGAAGAGAGAGAGAGAGACCCTAATAAACTGAATCAGAAGTGAAAGGGAGACATCACAGCAGTAATCTGGGAACACCTCATCTGGTCAGATCAGAGCTGGAGGGCAAGATAGAAAGTGAGGAGCAGACGCCCATCAGAAGCAGCTCTCCTCCGCCTCGAAGGGTCCTGGCACTCAGCCAGGGGAATCTTTCCTCTCTGGAGACGGATCAAAGCCAATGAATCTGACTCAACTAATTCCAGAAAACAAGATATTAAAAATAGCTTCTGTTTCATTCTAGTTTGATATAAACATGATCCCTATGTTTTAGCACCTTGTAGAGAGGGCTATCGGTCAGGTGCCCCCAGGGAATTTGTGCCCTGCCCCCCCACACACACACACCAGCTCTTCATTACTTCTCATCTTCCTCAGCCACACTCTGTGCACAGTGGTCAATACTGTTTGATTCCAGCGTGTCAGACCTTGGGATTGCGAGTGAGGTGATGGAGTGTTTACATATATCAGTGACCAACATCTTTTTAAAAAGCCGTTTCTGGAGGCAGGCGAAGTGGTCACTGATGAGGGGCTGTTTCATCTTCACCCTCTAGCTATCAACGGGAAGATTTTTGGGAACCTGCATGGCCTCATCATGAACGAAGACACCATGACAAACTGGTACCTGCTGGGGATAGGAAGCGAGGTGGACATCCACACTATCCACTACCATGCCGAGAGCTTTCTCTTCAAGGTACGTGCGGCCAGCGCCAGGGACAGTCGGGAGAAGCTCACTGGAGCTCCTGGCCACTGTGTCTCGTTCAGCGCTTGTGTTTGATTTTGAGGGCTCTGGCTTGGCGAGAGCTTCCTCATCTGGGCAGTCACTGAGCCTGGGGTCACTCTACTTCCCGTTTTTTCCCCTGAGACATTTGCCCACAGAAGAAAAGACATAGTTCAGGTTCTGTCCTGTCCTCCGGACCTCTAAACTCTGCCTTTATTTTTGCCCTCGAGAGTGAGGCTGGGCCATGAGTGGTTTCCTGTGTCTGCCCCTGGGCACTCTGCAGCCCAGACCTGCTAAATCAGACCCTCAAGGTGAGGTTTGAATAGCTGTCCTGGGACAGAACGGGATCTGGAACGGCATGGCTGGCCCTTTCCCTCCTGGCTCTACTGGTTCAGCAGAGTGAGACACCAAGGATTAGCGGCAGAGACGGGGTTGTTCTACCAGAAGGCCGGACCGACTTTGCAGGCCTGGCCTTTTTGCAACACCCATTTTAAGACTGACACTAACGTTTCTAAAATTGAACAAAGCCTACAACATGAGAAGATTATAAATACATCTGGTATATGTGCCTGTCAGTCAAGGCCAGTTCTACCTTTATAGCACATACAGGGGTATGAGCTGGACTTTGCAGCTCGTCAGAGCTCCACCCAGCAAAAGAGCTGATCTTTCCCCAATTCATCAATAATAAATGCACGGGATAAAAGACTACTACAAGAGTATCCCATCCACATGACAGAGCCTGGCAAGCTACCCGTGTCGTATTTGATATGCCAAAAACCAGTAACAATTATAGGCCTCATTCCCATGACCTGAAGGAATGGTTTGAGGCTCTTCATGTTCCTGGAGTGATCAGATGCCCTTGGGCTACACTAGCGCGTTACAGGGCGTATGGAGATGTTACTGGTGCCGCACTTGGTCACTGCCCCCCCAGCACTGACCAAAGTGTATGACTCCTCCTGTCCCTCAGTGTCACCCAGGGCTTGTCTGGTGACAGCCACTCAGATGCCACTCCAGATGGCCTGGGCTTCATACCCCATGCAGACCCCTCAGCCGGCCCTTTCCTGTACTGGTTGCCGCTCAGTTGTGGGCTCTCACAGAGTCCTCTCACACCACACAGTTGTGCTCGTGTGGCCAGTCTTGGTGTCCCTAAAGAGTGTGTGGGGACTACAGTGGGAGCCTGCACTTCCTGCTTCCTGCTTGCCTCTGCCTGTGGGCCACGGCACAGGCAGCCTTGCCCGCTCACCAGCATCTGTGCCAGTACATCTTGGTGAAGCTGAAGATTTTCAGCCCATTTGTAACAAGGCCTTTAAGAGGATCTGACTGCTCTGGATTCAGATTCTTTCCCGCTTCGGAGCCTGCAGACATGTGCTCCCTACCTCACGCCTGTTCCCTCATTCCCTCCATTATCTTCCCAAGCGCAGAAACTGTTGGTTGTGGTGAAGCCTGTTGTAACACTTGTTTTCTTTGATGGATTGAACTTTTGATGTCATATCTAAGAATCTTGGCCTAACTAAAACTATAGGCTTTCTTTTGGAAGCTTCTAGAAGCTGTAGTTTCCATTTAGGGCTCCATTTTATTGTACATTCGTGTTAGTGGTGCTCATCATTTTCTGCATACAGCTGACCAATACGTGCATGGAGAAGACTTGGGTCCTTCCTGACACTCTGCCAGCCTCTGCTGGCTGTGTTGGTCTTTCCTCCCCACTCATGTCTGGATTCTGCTCTTGACCAGTGGGTCTTCAGTCTAGCGATGATGTTTCAGCTCTCCAAGAGCTTTGTCTTCCCAGATATACTTTAGAAAGCTTTCAGTGGCTTCTTCTTCTTCTTCTTCTTCTTCTTCTTCTTTTTTTAATATTTCTGTGATTTTGATTAGGTTTCACTGAATTTGTACCTTGGTTCAGGGAGAACTGATAACAGTAGTGGGCCTTCCTGTCTAGGAACATTTCTACCTTTTAGACTTTTTTTTTTTTTGTTATTGGTGTTCAGTGTTTTTTTTTTTTTTCTTTTTTGGGTCACACCCAGCAATGCTCAGGGGTTACTCCTGGCTCTTTGCTCAGGAATTACTCCTGGCGGTGCTCGGGGACCATCTGAGATGCCGGGGATCGAACCCGGGTGGGCCGTGCAAGGCAAACACCCTACCCGCTGTGCTATCGCTCTGGCCCCTATGTGTTCAGTGGTTTTCAGATAGAGCTCTTGTGTATATTTTGTTAAGATGATTACCCTAGTTTATATTACCCTAGTTTATTATGTGATTGGGGATAATGTAAAGAATCTAATATTTATTGTCAATGAAATAGAACTGATTTTTTTTGAGTATCTTGGTTTCTGCTACACTAGTTCTCTAGCTCACCTGGTTGACTTGGGGAGCTGCATGGAGAGTCTATTGCTGGGACAGAGATGCTCTGCCCACTTTCCGTCCACGTGCCCTTGTACTTCTCTGCCGTCTGCACTGGCTGCACTCACAGCCCAGTGCTGGCCTGAGGAGGGCAAACATCCTTGCCTGACCTCACCCGGAGGGGTGGGCTGCCAGCTGTGGCCCTGGTGTGGGCTCCTTCCCTCCCCTCCGTTTGCAGATGAGACAGACCTTCCCTTATTGGCTCTTCCCCCTCATCTACGGACTGTCCTTAGAGCAGAAATGAACACGCAGAGTTTCAAATACTGGATGTTCTCGTTCTGGACAAACCTCATTGTCCTGCTCCATTTTCCTTCCTGTGTGATGCTGGACGCAGTGTGAGTCTTGACTTCTGCATCTGTGTTCCTGAGCAACACTGCTTGTGGCGCTCTTGTCATGCCCCTGTCTGGTCCTGGTGTCAGGGGAGGCTAGAATCAGCAGATGAGCTGCTGGTATTCCTCTTCCTATGTTTGCTAGAAGAATCTATTTAGAACTGGCCCATTCTCTTCTTTTGTCAACGAAGCCATCTGGATCTGCAGCTGAATTTGTTGGACGTTCTTAATGCAATTTCTGTTTCTTTAAATAAATAATAGTAATTTGGGGGCTGTTCTCGACTGAAGGAATTTGTTCAGACTGTTGTAGCTGCAGAATTCAGGACAAAGCATTGTTCATCACACTCCTTCACCTTTTTTTTTTTTTTTTATTTTTTTTTTTTTGGCCCCCCCCCCCCCCCCGGTCTCCCCTGGCTCTCCCCTGCGGCTCTCCCCGCGGCCCGCTCGGACGACGGTGATGGGAGCCCGGGACCGAGCCTCGGCCCCCCCCCGCCCCCCGCTGCCCCCCACGCCACCCCTACCCCCCGCGCCCCCGCCCCTCCTTCACCCTTTAATGTCTCTAGAATCAGAGATCTCCCTTCTCTCATCCCTAACACTTGTGTGTCCGTCCCTTCCCTCGGAGCCCATTTGTCTAGATGCTGCGTTAGCTGTCGACTGTGGCATAATCAGTGACTTGACTGCTCAGGATTCACCCTTTCTCCAGCTCCCGTGGCAGGATGGTTGGTTGTGATAGAGCATCTCTGATAGATCTGGGGAGGGGTTGTGGTGAGGTCACAGCCCCAGTGAATGGCCTGAGAGCACTGCAGAGGGGGGTCCTAGCCACAAGCCACATCCCGGTGACGGTATCCTGAGAGTCAGACCCAGCCTCTGCCCTCACTGGGGTGGGGAGGGTCCGCTGCCAGGAGGCGGGGGTCGCTACAGGCATGCTGGATATCGGACCCCACCCCGGTTTATTGCGTTTATGGATGTGTCATAACCAGCGTTTGGTCTCTTTGATGTTCATCTGTCCCGTCTGTGCTCTCGTGTTCATTGGCTTCTGCTCCTTTCCTGCCATCCCTCCGCAGATAGATCAGTCCTACCGGAGAGGGACGTGTACGATCTCTTTCCTGGCACGTTCCAGACCATTGAGCTGTTTGCGGACCACCCAGGAACGTGGCTGATACACTGCCACGTATCAGACCACATCCATGCCGGCATGGAGACCACCTACACGGTCCCCGGAACATAGGTACTGGGCCTGTGGGCCACGCAGGGGTGGCAGTGCTGGCTTCCAGCTGCCCTCAGGGGCACAGAGGCCAGGAAGGGGCCGACATGAACCTAGTAGCCATAACAGACCAGCTGGTGGGCCTGGGGGAGCAGCTGGGAGAGGGTGGTGCAAGGCTTCTGCTGCATGAACAGCCTGTGTCCCCTACAGACAACAGGGTCCCTTATTCTACCAAGTCTCCATCCGGAGGAGCATCCCCCTGCAGTGACGGTGCCTGCCCATGGTAAGGATGCCCATCCTGTGTGTGCGCGGCTGTGGTGGCTCACGCCCAGCCCTGACCTGTCCCTCTCTCTGCAGGCGGGCCCGGCCAGGATCAGCTTTATTTCTTTGGCCGGCAGCTGGGGCCGCGGGGAGCCAAGGCCGCCTTAGTCATCCTTTTCATCACGGGGCTCCTCACTCCTGCTTGGCCACTGTGGTGCTGTCCCTCCGGCTGCGCTCTGTGCGTGAGCGGGGCGTGTACCAGCAGGTGCAGACCTGTGCCCTCCCCACTGAGGCTCTGTGACCCGGGCCACCAGGCACCAGGCCTCCACCCCATTCTCCGAAGGCGCCCGTCCTGGTCAGGCTCCGTCCTCTGAACACGGCCAGCAGCTTTTATTTATTTACTTTTGAACGGGCTGTGAGTGGCCCTGGGGAAAGCGGAGAGTAGGTCCTGCGAAGGCCCTCACCAGACACCATCCTCGTTTGCCAACGGACCCTCCCATCATGCTTTGAGCTTTGATTCCGCCATCCTGATCCTGAAACCAGACCAGCCTTCCTTAGTCAGTCCAGCCTTTCTGGAAGGATGGACCTCGGCACTCTCGCGCGGCGCCAGCAGTCTGCAGCCACTGCCGGCTCTGCCCGTCCAGAGCTCCACTCAGCCCTGCCTACTGCCGCTGGTGCCCTCCCTCCCAGGATCCTCACACACAGCCATGGTCATCCCGAAGGTTCTCCACTCGGCATTACAAGACTTTCACAGCTTCTCTCTGTGTGCTGTTTTCAAAACAGATGGGAGAGGCTGCCCTGGCCAGGAGGCAGGGCCTGGAGAAACAGGCCAGGGACACCTGAGCTGCCTAGGCAGCACTGGCGGGGGGCTTCTGGGACCTGATGACAGTGCTCAGGTCCTCCCGCGTGTGAAAACAAACAACTGAGCTCCTCAGGAGAGCCCACCCTTGGGTGAGGTGGGGCGGGGACCTGGTGGCAGGACCATACACTTTCTCACACTTCCTCAGCTCTGTCGGGGCTTCTAGGTGAAGGGGGCTTGCGGGGCGTGGTAGGTGCGCTGGTCCTATGGTGGGAGGGGGGCTGCTGGTACTTATGTTGGATGTTTGCCTTGCTGTCCCATCAGACAGGTTTCCCAAAGGGGTCCCATGCAGTCCAGGACCCTAAGAATGTGACTTCGCAGCATGTGCTCGGGGTGTCTGCTGCGGTGACCTGACAGACGGCGATGCCTTATTTACTCACCGTGGCGGCTAGACGATTCCTTGCGGTTTCCTTTCCTTAGTCTGTTTTGTGTGTTTTTTGTTTTGGGGCCAACCTGGTGATGCTCAGGGGGCTACTCCTGGCAGTGCTGGGGGCACCCTATGGGATGCCAGGGGTCGAACCCAGGTCAGCTGGGTGCAAGGCAGGCGCCCTCCCTGCTGTCCTATCTCTCAGGTCCTCTCCTCTTAGCTTATTTTTTTTAATGAAAGCTAACCCAAAACTCAGTGTGAGACCTTTTCTCTTTTTATTAAAGTTCCGTGTATTATAAGATGTATTTTATTTCTAAAGAGGGTGTGGGGGTAAAAGACCGCTAACGGCCAGCCCAGCTCCAGCTGCTGCCTCCCTCCTGCCTTCCGGGGCCACTGCTGCGCCCCCGACCCCGGCCGTGCCGCTGCCTCTCCCGCGGCTTCTCCCCGACAGCTCTGTCGTGACAGCCTGGCACCGCCCACGGGGGCACCGTTCGGGGCAGGCAAGTTCCCAGGAGGAGGACAGGTGTGAGACTGGGTGGGGTCTGCCGCCGGGGCGCAGCTTTCGCCGGACATGCGGTCACGGCCGGAGTCCGGAGGGCAGGACGAGCTGCGGCTCCCCTCGACGCCTTCACGACCGGCCGCTTCGGAATCGGCCGAGCTCGCCGCCCCGGCCGGGGATTCCCGCGCGCTCCCGGACCGGCGGCGGAGGGGCGGGGCCTCTCGGGCACGCGGGGCCGGGGACGTAGGAGCATCCGGGCCACAGCGAACGCGGGCGGGGGCGCAGGAAGGGGGCGGGGCCTGCTAAACGGGGTGCACAGTTACAGGTGAGGTGGGCGTGGTTCAAGTGTGGTGGACCGGGGGGCCCTCCGTTTCTGGGATGGGGATGTGGGCGGGGCCAAAGAGGCGGGAAGCTTATGGTGGGCGGAGCCTGCCTGGACGGAGGCTTCTGTGGGCGGGGCCTGGTGAGCGTGGGGCCTGTCTGTGGCGGCGCGCGCAGGAGCACGGGCTCCCGGGTGGCCCGGGACTTGGGCAGCGGGCAGTGGTGCGGCTGTACTCTCCACAGCCGGCGGGGATGTGCGCAGAGCTGGGGCCCCGGAGAAAGGGAAAGCGAAAGCCGCGGCGGGCAGGGCCGCTGACGGGCGCAGGCGCCGCGCGCCCCTCCCTTGCAGCCAGCCCCCTCGCTCGCCGCCATGGCCATCGCCCACCTGGCCACCGAGTACGTGTTCTCCGGACTTCCTGCTTAAGGAGCCCAACGAACCCAAGTTCAAGGGGCTCCGGCTGGAGCTGGCGGTGGACAAGATGGTCACGTGCGTCGGCGTGGGGCTACCGCTGCTGCTCGTCTCGCTCGCCTTCGCGCAGGAGATCTCCATCGGTGAGGAGGGGCGGCCTTTGTCCTCTGCTCCCAGACCCGCAGCGCGCGCCCCGCCCTGCGCCCCTACCGCGCCCCCTCCCTGCGCCTCGGAGCGCCCCACTACCGCCGCGCCCCCCCCTCCCCGCCGGGACCCGCCCCTGCCTCGCCGCGACCCCTGGCCTGCGCCCCGCCCCCCACCCGCTCCTGCAGCCCTTATGCCGTCTCCTCGCCGCGCGCCCACCCTGACCCCGCCGCCAGCTGTCCCATACAGCCTCCCGGCGCGCCCAGATGATCCCCTGGCTGGGCGCGGCGCGCAGTGCGCCCAGGTGGCTCTATGGAACCGGCGCCGGAGGAGGTTGGAAAGGGCGCGCCCTGACCCGGGTGTGGTGTGGGCGAGGTTGCCCGGTAAGGGCGCCGGAGACCCGCAGGGACGGAGCCTGCAGGAGCGTTTAGTGCTCGGGCTGCCGAGCCAGGGCTGTGCGGGAGCCGCTGGGTGATGGGAGGGAAGAAAGTGATCAAAACTTCCCCTGAGGTGGGGGGATGTGCAGCCCCCTCGTACGGGTCTGACGGCAGCTTCCCAACTTTGCCATGAAGGAACTTCTTTGGCTTTGCACCCCCCCTCGGGGCTCCAGGAGGAAGGAAAACCACCCGGTGCTGGGGTCCCCGATAATCTCCAGCCTGCCCTCATTCAGGCACCATGCCCAAGCGGCCCAGGGCGGCACCTGGGGTCCACCATCTCCGCCCTTTTCTCTTGCACAACTGACAGGGCCCTCCCAGCACTCCGGATTGGGGGTCTAATCCCACCCTTGTCTGTGAGGGCTGGCCAGCTGAGGTCGCAGGCTGGAACCCTGGAAGGGCTTGGAAAGGCACCAGGCTGGTGCCTGCAGTGGGGTTAGGGCCAAGTAGGTGTGCTTTCCTGAGCACTGGCCAGTCTCTGGTTTGGAGACAGCATGCAGCAAGATGGGTATTGGGGCTGCCAGGCTGTGGCTACTGGCCCCCAGGGGCTACCTGGGCTGGCTGCTCCGCTCCTCCAGTGCCTGCGCCGCCGCCCCACCCCTCACAGCATATGCTGGGGACCTCCTGGGCCTGGGGAGCTGCTGCCTTCAACTGTGGAGGCCTCTGCCGCTGAGTGTGTGCACAGGTGTTGTTGCACATGTTCGAGTGTCAGATGTGTTAGGGAGGTGCATGTTTGGGGACTGGAAAAGTGTCACGATTCGGTAGCTTTGGTTACATGCTGGTGTCCCATGGAGGTGCGTGATGACGGGGGTGTGTGTGTGTGTTTTACATGCTGGTGTCCCACGGGGATGCCTAATGGCTTGGTGTGTGTGTGTGTGTGTGTGTGCGCACATGCACTCTGTAAAGTGTGAGGTGTGCGTGCATGCCTGTCATGGGGGAAGTATTCTGGGAGGTCGTGGCACACTTCTAAATCCTTCCACTGAGCTCTCCTTCTGCCCACCAACTTTCTTTCCAGAACTCTCATTCCTGGAGCCTTACCTGACCAGGTGCACCAGGAGACCACCGTGACAGCTGTGGGCTGGGGTGGGTCAGGCACAGCTGAGACAGGGCCTGGCCTGAGAGGCCACTGGGCAGATGCTACAGGAAGTGAGTCCAGACCCCCTAGGAGCAGGCAGTGGTGTTGTCCGACAGCTCCGCTGCTTTTGGTGCCAGCCTTCTGGTGGAGGAACATGGGTGCCCACAGGGGCTTAGACACTTGCAGGCAGGCCGGGAATGGCGCCTGGAGGGGCCGCACAGTCTTCTCTCCTCGCCTCTCCCTCCACTCAGGACCCCACAAAGACGGAGGTGCCCCTTGGGCGGCTGCTGACTCCTGCAGGGCACCCCAACAGCTGGTGCAGATTCTGTCAAGGGGCCCGATTCACCCAAAGACCTGTTTCAGGCTTCACTCCTAGAGGGACATCGATGTAGCATGAAATCCCATCCACTGGCTGTCACGGACAGACCCCAAGCATAGGAGACCTCCCCGCCCCGCATTTAATTACAGACCCAGAGATGCCCCGAGGCTGAAGTCCCAAGCTTATGCTGTTCTCTAGGCCCTTTCTCAAGGATGCTTCAGTGATCCCGATTCTGTCCTGGACATATCCCCTCATTGCATCTGCCTGGGTGACTGGTGCACCCCCAGTAACCTGTCTTTGCTCCTACCAAAAGGGCTCGCCAGGGGGTGAATGCTTCTAGTGACCCTATGCTCACCCCAGCATCAGCCGAGGGCACCCCCATTCCATGCCTGTGACAGGGACCCCAGCTGGGCCAAGTGTGGTCCCTCTAGACCAGAAGGTTCCAAACGGTCATTCAGCCACCGCCCCCTTTTCAGGAAAAATACCTCTCAGCATCTGCCCTGGAAATCTGCCTTCTTTAAACGAACAGCTGCTGAGATGGACCCTAGAGCACCACCAGGAGTAATTATGAGCATTGTTGGGTGTCACCCCAAACAAACAAGATTCATAATTAAGAAAACAAAAACAGGAAGTGCCCCCCAGCTACACCCAAGGCTGTAATCCCCTCTGGTTTACGGCAGCCCCACCCAGGGAAACACTGGTCTGTAATTGTATCTCCAAGTGTTCAGAAAAATTTACCATAAAAAAGTTCTAGATAGTGGGAAAAAAAGTACTAGATAATGGGGCAATAGATAGTACAGTGGGTAACACTCTCGCCTTGCCTGCAGCCAATCGGAGTTTGGTCCCCAGCATCCCCATATGGCCCCCCCACCCCCAGCACAGAGCCAGCAATCAACTCTGAGCCCCGCCAGGTGTGACCCAACAAAACAAAACTTGGTGACAGAACATCAAGTTGATGGGCGGTGACCCTGTATGGTGTCAGGCTGCTGTGATGGGTGACGCTGTATGGAGTCAGGGCCTGCTGGGAGGGAACAGGGAGGAGGCTTTGTTCCATGTATCTGCACCCGGTTCCCTGGCAAGCCCCAGAGTACCCAGTGAGGCCCAGGGTCTCCTTTCCTCTCCAGGGGTATCTGCAGTTCAGAGCTGACCCCTGGGCTGCTTTCAAAGTCCCCAGTGGGGCGGGGCGATAGCCCAGCGGGTAGGGCATTTGCCTTGGTCGCAGCTGGCCTGTGCCGGCCCGGGTTCAATCCCTGGCATCCCATAGGGTCCCCCAGTACCGCCAGGAGTAATTCCTGAGTGCAGAGCCAGGGAGTAACTCCTGAGCATTGCTGGGTGTAACCCAAAAAAAAAAAAAAAAGTCCCCCAGTGATTGCGCCCGATTAGCTGGGGGTTACCTTTTTAAGATATTCTATTTTTTTAAAAGGCTCATAATAGCTAGGCTATATTAGGCTAAGAGGCTCGCCTCACACAGGTCCAGTTTAGTTCTCTGAGCCCCTCCGAGAGTGATTCCCGAGGCTTGCCAGGTGTGGCCCCCAGGAAACCTAGCAGAGTTATTGATAGTTGGCATTTCTAGCACATAATGTTCTACCGAGCCCACTGCCTTGCTCCATATTTTTCAGCCTCGTCTGCCCGCTCTCACCGGGCCCTAACAGGTGTGGGCACTACCCGCGGAAGGGAGCTTATTCTGCTCTCATCGGGTTCTAGTGGGTGTATGGGCACTGCCCACAGACAGGAGCCTTGCTCTGTGCCTTCCTTTACACACCTGGGAGCGTGGGTCAGACACTGTGGCTTGGAGGCCCATGGTGGTGCTTCATAGGGGTCTGGACACTCTGTTTCGGGTTCCCAGGGCCCCCACCGCTCCCTCCTCCTGCTCTGGAGTCCTGCCTCTGGGGCCCAGGACCATGCCTGTGCCTTGTCTGAGGTCGTAGGACCCCTCAGCACCCCAGCCACCCTGCAGGGCACCCTGTCTCAGTGACTGCCCCAGCCTGAGGGTCCCTCTCCTGCTTCCTGTCACCTGGGGGGCGTTGGAAGTGAGCCCCTGGGGCACCCCTGCCCCAGGCCAGACGCCTATGAGCTGGCAGTGATGTGGGGGTGTGTGGGGCTGCTCAGTAATTAACGTGATGGGCGCCATGGGGGGTAGGTGGCTGGTGGTTATGACAGTGGAGGGACGCGGTCAGTCGCCACCTGTGTTAACTCAAGGACCCCAGAGCCGCATGTCCCCCCCACAGTGTGTCACCCCAACATTCTCCAGGGGACCCAACAAGGCCGCTTTGAACACTTTGTGTGTGTGTGTGTGTGTGTGTGTGCGTGTTGTGGCGTGTCTCGTGTGTGCAGTTTGCGTCTCTGGCTGAGCCCTGTGGCCCATGCCCTCTACAGCTATCTCCTACTCAGGGTCCACTTCAGAGGGTGCCTTGCTCTGGGGGTGTGGACAGGGACCCCCTTTCTGCAGGGGGTCTTCCCCTGTCGTGTGAGGATCAGGGTTGAGGACCCAGGGAATGCCCCCCTCCCATGCCACTGCCCAGTGCCTTCAGGGACCTCACCAGGCGCCCTCTCCTAACAACTGGAGCCCGAAGGCAGCACCTGGGGCTTTGTCTCCCTGCCAGCGCTCCTGTGGGGGTCAGGCGCTGCTGGCAGAGGGGGCCCCACAGTACAGCCACCGAGGGAGGGTTTGTGGCTGCTGCCCCGGAACACTGGAGCTCCTGGCCCAGCTGACTTCAGGTGCAGGCTTGGGCCTCAGTACTGCACCCCAAGCCGGGACAGCCCCAGGAGTGGGGGCCAGCCTTGCCCCAGAAGACCCCCGCAGCCCTGCACCCCGCCTCTGCTGATACTCTCAAGCTGCCCTCACCCACCTCTGCTCTCCCACAGGCTCCCAGATCAGCTGCTTCGCGCCCAGCTCCTTCTCCTGGCGCCAAGCAGCTTTCGTGGACGCATACTGCTGGGCGGCACTGCAGCAGGGGGACCCCCTGCACGGAGACACCGGGGCGGCTGCCCTCTGGCTGCACAAGGTGAGGTGGGGGGCCCTCACCCAGGATGTCGGCCATGAGCAGCAGGTCCCCAGGGGGCAGGAAGCAGGTTGGCTGATGTTAACCGACCTCCTGACTGAACAGAGCCCAGCTCACACCTTCTCACACAGGCTCCTCCCTGGCCCCAGGGGGTCAGCTGGAGTCCCTAGAGGAGTCCCACATGCTTCTAGGTGGGGGTCCTGGTGCCTGTTGGGGCTGGGGGCACTGCCCCCTTGGAGAGAGCCTGGTCCTCACTGCTGGCTGAGCTGCTGGGGTGATGGTGCTTCTGCAATGGGGTCCTGGGTGAGGGGACCCGCTCAGAGGCTGCCCCAGGATCTTTACTGATGTCAGTCGGGCCTTGGGGAAGGGAGGCCCTATCCAGATTCAAGGGGCCCCTTGGGAGACCACCCCAGCTAGGTCTGGCGCCCCTCACTCACCACTTCCCGTTGGAGCTGCAGGGCAGCTCAGACAGCCAGCCCCTAGGGGCGGGAAGGCACGAGGCTGCAGGTCCCCGCTGGAGGCTTCCTTCCCTCACTAGGGCCTCTGCCCCGCCCCACGGTTCCTGCTGGGCTGCGGGGTCAGTCTGTATCCTGGCTTCTGCACCGCACCTGTTCCCACTGGACTCAGCCCTGTGCATTCCGGGTGTTGGTTCTTGTGTGGCTCCTGGAGTGACTGCGGCTTCAGGGTATCCTGCAGGAGACAGGGTGGGCAGAGCGCCTGGCCCCGTCCCTTGTAGAAGCACAGGCTGGGTGGGGACGGGTGCCCACAGGCTCCTGTGGAGAGGACAAGGATGGGGACAGCCACAGTTGATGTGTCCAGCTGCTGCCAGGCCCAGCCCGGCCATTTCTGAGGGATTAGGAGGTTTCTGGGAAAGCCTCCAGGAAATGGGGTTTTCCAGCTTGGGCCACCCCTGAGCAGCTGCGGGGAGGGTTTCCGGTGCTGACAAATGGCCGCATGTGGGGTGTCTTGTGGGTCCCCTCCCCTGTCCCTCCCAAAAGCCCATTTATGGAGGGAAATGGAGGCCAGCGAGCTCCAGGCCCCTCAGACAGCTTCTTCCCAGCGTTTCCCTCCAGCACTCTTGTGGGGTCGCTGCAAGGCTGATGTTGGTGGTTTACACAGGCCTCGGAGAGGCACAGCCCGAACTGAGCGCACCATCCCTCTGGGTAAAGGCCCCCCAGCTGTTGCCAGTCCTGCCCTGCCTGTTACAGGCACAGCCCATGTGCTTGCAGATGAGCAGGGTGCGCCCCCAGTGGCACCCCAGGGCACTGCTGCCGCCTTGGCTCCAGCACTCGGAGCAGCATCAGCTGCTTTGGGGATCCGAGTGGGAGACAGACTGGGATGCTGGGTCAGGGCTCCGAGACGGAGGGGAGTGGCGGGAGGATGGGCAGGGCCCTGGGGCTCTGACCGCTCCCCTTTGCCAGTTCTTCCCCTACGTCCTTCTGCTCGTGGCCATCCTGCTGTACCTTCCGTCCCTCTTCTGGCGCTTCACGGCCGCACTCACACCTCAGTTCTGACCTCAAGTTCATCATGGAGGAGCTGGACAAGGTGTACAATCGCGCCATCCAGGCGGCCAAGAGCGCACGGGCTCTGGACACCCGGGATGGTGGCTGTGTGGAGCCACTGGGACAGAGGTGAGTGCAGCTGTGGGCCAGGCCGTGTCCAGCAGGTGTCCACCTGCTGAGCTAGGTCAGCCTCGCCTGCTACCTTGTGACCAGGGAACCCCCAACTTTCCCCAGGGACATTCATGTGCAGCAGGGGGTTGAGGTTCCGCCTGTTCCTTTGCACCGACCCCGTTGAAGCTCAGGGGTGGACATAGGTGGACATTGCAGGGGAATGTGCACTGAGGTGGGGATGGGCATGGGACTATGCTGGGGACGTGAGCTGAGGTGAATGCAGCAGACAGTGCAGGGGAGTGGACACGGGGGCATGACCTGGGGGTGGGTGCAGTGGACAGTGTGGGGGATATGCCCTGGGGTGGACACGTGGGCGTGTGAGCTTGAGGTGGGTACAGTGGACAGTATAGGGGACAGTGCTTTGGGGTGGGCATGGTGTTAGCTGAGGTGGGGGTCATGCATTCAGCATGGACCACGTCTGCCCCCGCAGCCTGTGGGGAGATCTCCGAGAGCCACTTCAAGTACCCGATCGTGGAGCAATACCTGAAGACCAAGAAGGGCTCGCGGCGGCTCATTGGGCTCTACCTAGGTTGCCGGGTGCTCACGCTGGCCACGGTGCTGCTGGCTGCCAGCTGCCTGGGCTACTACTGCGGGCTGCCCGCGCGCTCCGACGAAGTTCGCCTGCAGCCTGCAGGTGGGGCTCCTACGCAATGCCAGCGGCGTGCCCGAGCAGGTGCAGTGCAAGCTGGTGGCCGTGGGCGTGTTCCGAGTGCTGAGCCTCGTGCACCTGGGCGTGTATGTGCTGCTGGCGCCTGTGGTGCTCTACACTCTGTTCGTGCCCCTGCGGCAGCGCGCCGATGTGCTCAGCGTCTACGAGATCCTGCCCACCTTCGACGTGCTGCAGCTCCAGCCGCAGGGCTACACCGACCTGAGCCTGTACAACCTCTTCCTGGAGGAGAATGTGAGTGAGCTCAAGTCCTACAAGTGCCTGAAGGTGCTGGAGAGCATCAAGTGCAACGGCCAGGGCGTCGACCCAATGCTCCTGCTCACCAACCTGGGCCTCATCAAGATGGACGTGCTGGACGGCAGGACCCGCACAGAGAGACCCCCAGCTACAGGGCCGGCCGGCGACGCACAGGGCGGCCACGCCCGAGGCCACAGGTGGGGCTGCCCTCCAAGACCCTCCTGGGAATGGGGGGGGTGGCAGGGGGCTGCCCGGCCTCCCCTGCGGCTCACCTTCACGCCCTGCCCCCCGTCCCTGTTTCTGCAGATGAGACTCAGGCCAATAACGAGGAGAAGAACGCCCGACAGAGGCTCCTCAACTCCTGAGGCCAGCGTGCCCTGGGGTCTGCCCAGCACTCGAGCACGTGCCACAGCCACGCTTGTCCTCCGCATGCGTCACCCGGCTGACACACACAGGCTGTGTGGGGCCCACCATGAGCCAGCCCGGCTCTGTAGAGAAGGTGCCGCACCCAGCGCGTAGCATCCAGCCCCTCACTCAGGACTGCCCTGTGGGCTCCAGTGGGTGCTGCCCCATCTCCCTCCGCCCCACAGGGCCTGCGTTTACAGTCACATCAGTGTTCTGAGATGAGCCAGGACTTCAGGCCACTTCCTGCCCCCAAGTCGGTACGAGGATCTGGCGGTGCTTTTAAGTTATTCTGCGTCGGTGTATTTATCATGTCCCAGAGTTCCTGTGTACAGGTTGAGCCTCCTGTTCTGTCGCTCTATAAAGATCAGCAGAGACTCTGCCCTTCTCAGAGCCCGTGTTTGATTTTCGGCTGTGCCTGACTCACTGGAACCGGGCAGTGAATGAGTGTGAGGGACACCAGCTGTTCCCAGCCTGCCCAGGGGTCTCCGCAGGTGTCCCCAGCCAAGAGCCTGAGCGCTGCCACACGCCTGGCTAATATTTGTGCTTGTTCCCCCACACACATACACACACCACGGGGGGATGTGCAGGGCTTATACCCCACACACATACATACCGCAGTGGGGCAGGAGTGGGAATTCATGACACCCCACCTACCTTCACATGGTTGCCGGGCTAGAGATGGTATCTTGCAGTGGACTCGGTCACTTGGCGAAGGGCACAGGCCCAGACAAAGGGGGTTGTGAGGGCTGAGTGCCTCAGCCCTGGGGAGCTGGAGCAGAGGGTGACAGGGCCTGTCTGGCAGGGCTTCTTATAAAGGGGCAGGTGGGAATTGGCCAGCGAGGGGAATGGAGGCCTCTGCCCAGTGGATCTGTGCCAGCAGGGGTTAGGGGGACAGTGTGCAGCTGTCTAAGCCCCATCCTGGACCCCCACTCTCGGCTGCCAGCACAGATAATTCAGACTGGCCTCCAGGGTGACCCTGGTCTGCACAAGGGGCTTGATGGAAGCGGGGCAGGAGCCCGTGTATGGGAGGGAGCCAGGCTGTGGCCCATCTCCAGGCCAGGCTTTCCCGTCGGCACTCAGGAAACGGCGTTGTCAGAGGTGCCATTCTGGGAGGACTCGCATCCCTGCGGAGGTCCCACCAATGTGCAGCTTCCCGTGGCTGAGCTGCCCAGCTGGCACTTGCTGTGTCAGCTGGGCGTGCCCTGGAAGCTGCCCTACCTCACCCATGCAGGGTGCCGTGTTCTCGCAGACTGGGTCTGCGGCATATGGACACATCTACCCACCAGGCCGCACAGCACTGCACCATCCACTCCTCCTGGGGGCAGCGGGCAGGGTCTGCCCCTGCACCACCGGCCACTCCCTGCAGGCACTGTCCCTGGTTCTTGCGCTCCTATCCTTAACCTCAGCAGCTCACACAGTGGCACCCTCTGTGGGTAGCCACATCTACCACTCCTGCCCCTGGGGTGGGCATGCCCTCCAACTGGCCAGTGAAGGGAAACTTCCAGCTCTGAGTCCCCTCTGGATGGATGGAACTTTGAACTATGGCATGGCCACAGTCATATATGAGGGACCCTAGTGAGCTGCTGCCCTGTCAGGGAACGCTGGGTGCCCCAACAAATCCAGGAGCAGGGTTCTGCCCCAGGGGGCCAGTGGCCAGTGGCCAGAAAAAGATGTGAGAATCCAGCAAAGTTTCAAAAGGCTTTACTTTTGCCAGCACTTGTTCTGGTATACAAATCAGTAACAGGAAGACCCCAGAGTTTAGGTTCCTGGCTGGGCCTGGCCACGTGTAGGTTTAGAATCCTAAGCCAAGATGGCCGCCCCCTCGTGTTAAGGCCCAACAGGGAGGAGAACATAGGGAAAAGGCAAAAGGGGGAAAAAAAAAGTCATACAACTTTTCAGTTCAGACTGCCCACACCAACGGGAAGCACTTGGGATCAAATCCCCTCAGGTAACTTCTCCCTGGACCTCACCTAGGTTCACTGAAATGTTAATTCTGCCCAGCCAAGATCTGCCTTGGAAGTACCCCTGCAGGGTAGAGCCACCCGCACTTGCATGGAGGCAAACAGCATTTCTCTGGTCTTATTAGAGGTCCAACATGGCTAGGTATATACTGGTAAGATCTAGCTAGTCCCACAATGATTGTGGCAGCATGAGAGAAAATATTTATACCAGCCAACAAAGAATAAATACATGGTAAGATACTACCACATATCAAATTGTTTTCCGCCCCTAACTACAAAGTGGCCTGCAGGAGGCAACTCCAGGCAAGATGCAGAGGCTCTGGGCAACAGTGTACTGCAACACTGCCCCTTTTGCTCTCTGTCCACAGGGCACTCGGGCAGGGCCCCCACGGTCTCCAGACACCTATAGCTCCTGGCCATGACCCCACCTTATCGCACGGGGCTCTGGGTCAGTTTCAGAGGCTATAGCACTACAGCAGAGCCCCCAGCTCCTGTGCCCAAGGCTGCTGAGACCCTTGGGGTCCTGGTGCCTGTGTGTGTGCGTGCCCCACCATCTATGCTTGGGACACTGACCCAGCCCCAGGCTGTGGTATGGAGCAGAGCTGCCATGCTGGGCTTTGTATCTCCTGGGACTCATCAGACCTTAGTGTCTTGGGCTGACGAGGCCTCCACCCCACCCCTGGTGGGACGATAGTTGTTGCGGACCCAGAGATGCAGCAGCAAGGCCTCTTCAGCTCAAAGTTTCCATGGGGATGGGCTGGCTGGACCCACGTCTCCATGGAAACCACCAAAGGCCTTTAGAGGCCTTTGTGCAAAAGGGACTGGGGCTGGGCTGGGGCTGTAGCTGCTGAGCGAGACGGCCCCAGCTGCTCCCGTTCTCCCCCCACAGTTCCCAGTGCCAGCAGGGCAGGCACCTCATCTCAGAGCTGGGGGCCTCAGGGCGGTGGAGGAAATGCTGAGGCCCCTGCAAAAGTGCAGGAGGAGGGGAGGCGCCACACACAAACAGCAGCAGTCCCAGAGGCTCGGCCACGGCGGATGCTGCTCCCACCATGTGACCCCACCGCTGGCCATGGCCACACCCAGAGCACAAGTGCTGGGGACACAGAACCAGCAGCAGCTGCCAGCACCTTAGACCTGAATGTCCACGTGATGCTGATACCCCCAAACTTGCCGAAAACCCCAGCAGGGCTAGTGGCTGGGGTGAGTCCTACCCGGCTCCTGTCCCTTCACTGTCCCTTTAACATGTGGCAGCAGAGACCACTCAGCTCATGGCAGAGGCAAGGGCCAACTTGGCCCCACTCTGAGGCTCCCTGCAAGTCCTGGAGTGGTCAGCACGAAGCACACAGGTACCTAACACCAGCCTGGACAGAACCTCTGTGTGTGTGTGTGTGGTGTGTATGTGTGTGGTGTATTTTTGTGTGTGGTGTGTATGGTGTCTGTGTGTGTGGTATGTATGGTATGTGTGGTACGTATCGTGTGTGTGGTGTGTGTATGGTGTATATGGTGTGTGTGGTGTGGTGTGTGTGCGATGGGGAGAGTGTGGGGAGTGTGGTGTGTGTATGGTGTAGTGTGGGGAGGGTGGGGGGGTGTAGGGGGGATGGGAATGGGGTGTGTGGCGTGTGTGTGTGTTTCCTCACGGAGAGATGCACCCCTCAGGATCAACAACTCCAAGTATCCTCCTGCCCCCACCAAGCCTCCACAGCTACCGTGGAGGAGGCGGATGGGGTGCCTGGTGTGGGCCCAACTCCAAGGCCAGCATGGCAAGAGGCCCTGGCCAGTATCCATGGCGACCAGACACCCCAAGGACCTTGGCTGAGGAGTCACTTAGCACGTTAGAATTTTGAACTGGATTTTCCGACCACGGAATTATTTGCCGTCTCCCCAGGGAACCTGCTTAGGCAAAAGAGCAGCTGCTTCAGGAGGCCCAGAGGGAATCTCTCAGGCTCCAGAAAACCCGCCTCAGCATCTGCCCCACCCACCGCATCCGCTCGGCTTCCAGCTCTCACGGCCCTCCAGCGTCTGGCCCTGCTCCGACGCCTGCCTCCCTCCAGACAAAGCTAGGGGGCGGGGGGGAGTGGACCCCAGTATCATCCCTCAGGAGAGCCCATCTTCCACCCCTTCCACCCAGGGAAGCTGGAGGGCTTGGGCTGAGCAGCCTCGGGTGCAGGGGGGTGCCCCTGCGGGAAGCAGAAGCCACAGCAGCGCCAGCACCCAGAGTGCGGGTCCCAAGAGGGGCCCGGTTGTCTTGGCGCAGAAGACAAGTCACTGCCCCGGGACAGGCCACGAGTGGCCCAGCCCAGCATCCGCAGCCTCCAGAGGAGGTGAGCAGAACCGACCCACCAGCACCCTCGGAGGGGTGCCTAAAGTGCTCCCTCATAAGCCAACACACACCCAAGACCCCCTGTAAGCCAACAAGCGCCCCCAGACCCCTTCGTAAGCCAGCGCACACCCCCCAAACTCCGCCCGGCTTCTGAGGCTAAAGGGTTCTCCTAGGGCCAGATACGTCCCCTGAGACAAGCACTCCTGGGCTCAGCTGCCACGCCTCTGCCTCAGTTTCCCTGAGTTAAGCAGCAGGGAGGTCACGCTGGGGTCACTGGAGTGTGGGACACCGCCCAGAGTCTGTCCTTGCCATTAGGACACCACAGGCCTCCCCCTCAGCCTCACCCCCGTGACCCCACATGGTCACTTTCCGTGTAGTGCCCAGCCTGCTGCTCCTGGCCATGGGCTCCCACAGACTCCCAGCTGAGGCCTCAGCCCCTGGCATAGCACCAGGTGAGGCCCTGCACCAAGCAGGCCTCTGGGGAAGCCGGGGGCTGAGCACACTCCAAGGCCGCCAGGAACCGCAGAACATGACACTCACCCGCCACCGTGCGTGTCCAGTTATTCACCCTCCTATAGGCCCAAGATCTGGCCCAAGACCCGGCCAAGACCCCACCTGAGACCACAGATCCCACACACCCGCCCTGCGCTGATCAGCGGCACCTGGGTGAGCTGCAATAAGGGCTGACGTGTTTCCGCTCCCGCTGGTGCTCGCTGAGGGCAGGTACAGGTGAGTCGGGGCTGTGGGGTCCCTCCATAGGCCCTGCGCAAGGCACCGCTTGTCCGCTGAGGGGCTCTCACAGGCCCTGCTCGACACACAAGGCTGGGTGCAGGCTCTGGCTCCCCCTGGGCTCTGCACAGCCTCAGCTGAGGCCCCTGTTCTGGGTTGATCCCGACGGGGCTCCTACAAGTCCCCGGGAGTCCAAGTGAGGGCAGCTGCTGCCTTGGCACAGAACAGGGCTTGCAGGAGGACACAGGCTCCTCGGGGTCAGCAGGGGCTGGCGGTGCCGGGCTGGAGCAGCCGAGTGAGCTGGGAGAAGGTGAGGGAGCAGTAAGGGGTGTGGGACAAGGTACAGGGCTTGTGCCCTCTGAGGACAGGGGAAGGGGCCCAGCTCACACAGGGTGGGGTGATGCCTGACCCCCAGTGTCCCACCAGCATCCCCACACCCTGGCATGGGTAGAGCTGAGTCTCAGCAATTGGGGCCACGATCACCCTCAACACGCCCATCACTGAGTTGGAGGTCTGGACTAAGGGCTGGGAGTGTCCACATGTCCTCATGGGCACTGGGGTCTCTGCACCAGAGCAGGGGTCGGGTGGGCAGCAGTGGCCACTCAGGCTCTCCCGCTGCTTGGCACCCAGGACACACGGAGTGGCCAGTGAGGGAACAGCATCCAGAACACACAGAGTGGCCAGCGGGGGGACAGTGTCCATGCTTGCTTCCAAGACAGCAGAGTCCATGGCCTGGTGTGGGCTCCTGTTGGTCGCGCCATGTGGGCCAGGGCTGGGTCCCAGGGCGTCTGCATGCAGGGTCCCCACCACAAGGCCAAGCCAGGCCCCGAGGAAGAGCTGTTCCAGGAGGTAAGAGGCGGCCCCTGGGCTGGGTGGCCTGGACTGTGCTGGTGTGCTGGGGCCTGGGGCCTCTGTCCTCAGCGTTGGTGCTGACCAGTTCTGCGAGCAGGTGGGGTCCTAGAGGCCCTCCTGGCCAGTGCATCCAGCACGCTCGGGCCTCCTGCCCCACTACCCTGGGTCCTGTGGTGTGGACCAAGAGGCTGCCACCTGCCCACACAGCCGATTCTGAGGAGGGCAGACACTGAAAAGCCTTGACCGACCCCCTGACCCTGTGACACCCCCCCCAGTGTGCGCCCTGGCAGGGAAGCGCCTGCTGCTCGGCTGGCACCTCCTTTAATGCACACTTGGACGGCTCCCAGCTCTACAACTTCAGCTTCTTCCACTGTGGGCTGCTGCCACCCGCCTGCCGGCTGCATTTCACCCAGGCCGCCTGCTTCTATGAGTGCTCCCCCCAACCTGGGGCCCTGGGTCCGAGAGGTGGGACAGGAGGGCCAGGGCAGGGACACTCGGGGCGTCAGGGGGTGCTGGGCCTGCTGTGGGTCTGTCCATCACGGTGGCTGGTGCAGGGGATTGGCCGGGCCTCTGCAGGCATCGGCTTAGGCGGGTGCTGGTCAGTGCAGTGCCCTTGTCTGCCCGGTCCGCAGGCCCCGGGGGTGGTCAGCGGCGTGCTGGCTGTCCCCCTGTGCAGAGAGGACTGTGAGCAGTGGTGGCAGGATTGTCGCACCGCCTACACCTGCAAGCCCGACTGGCACAGCGGTGGCTGGAGCAGGGGTGAGTGGGGCTTGGGAGCCAGGAGGGCAGGTGGGGGGCCTGGCCTCGCTGACCACCCCTCTGTCCACAGGTGGGAGCCGCTGCCCTCTGCGAGCACCCTGCCGGCCCTTCCCCAAGTCTTCCCTACCCCTGCACACCTGTGCGCGGGCGTGTGGGATGGCGCCTTCAGGGCCAGCTCGGGCCGCGTGCCAGCGGCCTCTGCCTCCGCAAAGTGGTTTGAGCCGGGACAGGCCAACCCCAACGAGGACGCGGCACAGCGCCTGGCCGGCCTGGCCAAGCCCCGCGCAGCCCTGACACCACCCGCCATGCTGCTGCCCTTCCCGCTGCTCCTGCTGCTCCGACCCTGAGCCCCTCCTGCTTGGCCCTGGGCCCAGCTCACCCCCTGCCCTGCACGGCCCAGAATGCACCTCTAGGGGAAGCACCGCGACCCCCGCCGCAGGCCCAGCCAGAAGTTGACCAGAGCCAGCTCACAGGGCCCCACTCGCAGGCACCCAGCTGGTACAGGGCCTACAGGAGCAACACCCCCCGGCACTGGGCACTGAGCTCGGGCCTGGCCCCTGCGGAAGGGCTGGGAGTAGACTGGCAGCTTCCACCCAACAGAATCTTCCAGAACCTGCAGCCCCACATAGTCCTTGTCCCACACCCCTTACTGCTCCCTCATCTGCTCCCAGTTCACTCAGCTGGTCGCACCCGGGCACCCACACTGCACGCCCTCACCGTAGGTCCAGAGGCCGGCGGAGGGCTGCAGGAAGTCTCCTGCCAGAAGCCACCCACACGTCTCTGCAGACGGCCTCTGGGACGGAGGCTGACCCCCATGGAGACGGGTCACTGCACTGAGAAGGGCGGCGGGGTGGCGTGGGGCGGGGCCTCTGCAACTTCACCTGGTAGTAAAGTCCTTGGGCGCATGCAGGTGTGGCTTCTTAAGGATGGGCCAGGTGAGGGCCCCCAAGGTTCGGTCAGCAGAGGGTCCACAGGTTTGGGCACGTGGCAGCAGGAGCTGGCCACAGAGTGGGTGCACCTGCCCCAAAGGGGGACTCCTGCCACCCCCACCTTCTGGAGAGGTCAGAAGCTGAGGGCTTAGGCCAGACCAGTCAGAGATGCCCCAGGCCCAGGGGGCAGGGTCAGAGGTCAGGAGAGCCGGAGGGGGTGAGCAGCAGGAGGTCCACAGAGCTGAAACCTCATCCCCTTCCATCCCCTCCTGAGTTTCTCTGACAGAAAGTCACAGAGGGCGCCTTCATCCTGCCTCTCAGCTCTGAGCCGGGAGTTTCCCAACTTCATCTCCGTTGTTTTATTTTGAAGATCCACTTTTCATTCCAGGCGGCCTTTTCCACCACTCCACAGGGCTCCTTACACCTCCTTAGCGCCATGTTTGCTAAGATCCGGGATCTAAGCCGGCTGCTCTTTATCTCTGATCAATCCCAGCTGTCTTGGGGCCAGAGCCATAGCCCAGCAGGTAGGGCGTTTGCCTTACACGCGGCCGGCCTGCGCCGGCTCGGGTTCAATCCCGGCATCCCATATGGTCCCCCGAGCACCGCCAGGAGTAATTCCTGAGTGCAGAGCCAGGAGTAACCCCTGAGCATTGCCGGGTGTGACCCAAATAGCAAAATAAATAAATAAATAAATAAATAAATAAATAAATAAATAAAATCTGAGCTGTCTTGGTGCCCAGGCGCGGAAGGTGCTTGTTTACCCGGCAGCTCCCCGTTGCCCCCTGCTCTCCTGCGGACCCTCAGCCTCTACAGCGCTGCCCTTCCCGCACTTCCCCTCCTGCCTCAGGTCCTGCCCTCTGCCCCTCTGACAGCTGTGGGGGTGAGCGACTGTCCAGGCAGTTGTCAGGGCCCTGGGAGCCTGGGTGGAGCTGCCTCAGCCCTGCAACACCCTGACCTTCCCCTCTCCCTCCCCTCTCTCCCTCAGTCTCTCCTCTCCCTCTCAGTCTCTCCCTCTTCCCCTCTCTCCCTCCCTCAGTCTCTCCTTTTCTCTCTCTCTCCCTCTCTCCTCTCTCTCTCTCTCTCTCTCTCTCTCTCTCTCTCTCTCTCTCTCTCTCTCTCTCTCCCTCCTTGACTGCCTCAGCTCTGATTCCTGTCTGCCAACTTTCCAGCACCCCTGAGACTCACAGCTCTCCACGGGGTCCTGCTCCAACAAAGCTGTCAGAGAGGAAGGGTCCTGTAGGGGTGACACGGAAACCCCTACACGGACTGGCCGGGTATTCTGGGCTGAGCCCCTTCCTGGACATGGCCTCTGGGTCAGGAGTAGCATCTTCTAGAGAAATGCAGAGTGGCCGGCAGGAGGGCACTGAACCCCCCTTTTGCCTTTCCATAACGGTTCTAGCATCACCTCATGGCTGACCGGAAGGGCAGGGGTCGCTGTCTCACTGTTGCTGCAGGCGCAGACGAGAGTAGCCAGCCCTGAGGTGTAGTTGGGGCAGCAAACAGGACCAACCCCCCACAGGACAGATGGCCATTCCCTCAGGCCGTAGCACAGCAAGTTCCCAAGGCCAGCGGAGGGGAAAGCCACCGAGACAGGAAAGGTCAGTGGGGTTTCAGAGAGGCTGAGGGGTGTGTGGGCACGGAGGCCTGGGTCACTCTCATCAGTGTCTGCACCCTGTGGAGTCCGAACCCTCCCCCAGTGGTCGTGAGTGGGCACCCCTCAACTACCAGGACACTGGCAGGGCCCGGGGACAGGGTGCCAGGGGAGTGCCGGCCTCCCCTGAGCCAGGACAATGGCCAGTGTCCATGTGGTTACAGCTGACCCAGAGGGAAGGGGACAGCGAATCTGCCTCTGGTAAATGGCCCCCTGCAGACACTGTAGAAGCTCCATGGCAGACCCCAAGGCCGTGGCTCACGCTCCCACAGACAGCTACTCTGCCCCACCACCTCCTCCCCAGCTCTGCTCCATTCCCAGTCTTAGCCTGAAGCCCGGAGCTGTCATGTTCCTGCCGCCGGAACTGATGAGTGAGTGGCAGAGCAGACAGTTCTGAACCCAGGGGAACGCTCGTGCCTCCCCGACAGCTCCTAGGGCCGAGGTCACGGGAGGCCCAGGGCTACGGCTGGTCTGGACGCTGCTTTGGAAGTCAGCCCAGCCCCAACCTCACCCCCAATCTCGTTGGTGTCCGGGTATCTCTCCCACAGCTCCCGACATCTACGCAAAAACAGGGCTATTGGCTCCTACAGACCAGAGAGCACGAGCCCCTACTTTGGGCAACGATGGTCCGACTCAGATACATGGAGTCCAGGTCTCCTGAGCGCCTGGTTGATGTGTGTGTGTGCGTGTGTGCATGAGTGTCTGTGTCTGTGTGTGTGTGGCAGTGAATGATTCTGAATCTCTGGCTCCGGAGGCTGGACCCCAGAACACTGCTGACAGCAGATGGCGCCCGCACATCACACCAAGGTGGCAGCAGCCCTTTGCCACTAGGTGGACCATGTTCTTCCTGTGGCAGCTTCACAAGGCAGAAAGGGACCAGGGTCACTCTAGGGGCCCCAACAACCCCCTCCCCCATCACCTGACTCGGGCCACACAGCAGCCTGGCTCTGTGGCACGTTAGGACCCTCCTGATCGCGTGGCTGGGTGGGCCTTGGGAATCTCAGGGCATCTGAAGAATGTCTGTCTGCCCAGCAAAGGCCCCACAGTCCGAGCCTTCAGGAACCAGCTGGCCTTGGCTCACGGCCACCCACTGTTTCCTCTGTAACAGTTGCCAGCTGTAGACACAGGCCACGGGCGCTGGAGTTACTGCTGCCCCATCGCAGAGGCTCAGAGAAGGACACTTTAGCCAGGATTCTTCCGAGCGTGGCCCAACCGTCTCTGTCCTCCCTTCAGCCTCTCATCCCTCAGCAACCACCCACACTGGAGAGGCACCCACGTGGGCACTGGCCGTGCTCTGCTCCCCTCTCTGGGGCCCAGCCACGAGCAGGTGACTAATGTCTCTGCTTCTCCAACAATTCCAACATCCTCCCTCATAGGTTGGACTGAGCCTGTTCCCACCAGCAGGACCATCCAGCCCAGTGGCTGGGAGGAATTTTCCGCATCACAAAAGACAATGATGGCGGCAACAAGGGTAAGAGGCGCTTGGCCTTGGGGGAAAATGTGACTCACTGCGCTTTCAAGATGCCTCTTTTGGCAGAGAGCACCCAGTGGAACCCTAATTCCGGCTCTTTTGGTGCCCTCAGCCCTTTGGGGCCTTAGCCAGCACCACTGGGCTTGAGGGGAGGCCACTGTAGGGCTGTGTCCTGCCTCACTGAGGCCTCCCTGCCTGCAGCTTGAGCCTGGGTGACCCCACCTGGGCCTCAGCTACGGAGCCGGCACCTGCAGGCAGCCCCTGCACCCCACCCAGGCTGGCAGTCCTGAGCCTGCACCCTCAAAGACTTACCTTGCAGTGGTAGGAATGGTGCAGGCTGGACCATCCACAGCCAAGGGCTCATGGTTCACATGATAGGGCCTGCCATGACGACCTTCCACTCACATGCACGCTGGTGACTGGGGCCGGGCAGCCGAGACAGAAAGGGGTTTCCTGGGACCCTGTTGTATGCTGGAACCGATGCCAGAATGGCAGCTACGTCTGACCCTGGTCCTTCCTCTCCCTGCTGGGCTAATGGCCGTTATGTCCCACTCTGAGCCCCAAGTAGGGAAGCTGGAAGGCGGAACTGCAGCATCCCTGTGGCATCATTACAGTGAGGGACGGCACAGAGGAAGCCAAGGCCCCCATGACGTCCATCTACTGGGCCCACAGCCACTGTCTGGATCCCGGAGTCTCCGAAATGACCAGAGCTGCTGTGGGCAACAGTGCTTCAGCTTGGGGAGTGAGGTGGGACTTGTACACCGTCCTTCAGCTGGGACCCTTAAAGTTGGTGGATAGTTACTTCGCTCCACCAGAGGAAGATCCTTTGGCCACCACCAACCTGCTCCGTGTGAGAGACGGAAGTTCGGAAAGATTCTGCTGGGACAGTCGCAGGCCGCAGCTGTGTGGGCCAGAAGTTCCCCTCAGGCCTCCTTGGCTCAGCACCTGGGCCAGAGGCTCGGGAGAGTGAGAGAAGGAAGAGAAGGTTCAAGGGGAGGTGGCCCTGCCCTGAAGCCAGATAGCACCAGGCCCTCACACACATCCACCCAGAGGCCCTTGGACAGTGACAGACCCCAAAACCACAGCCTGCTGGTGGCACAAAAGGGAAGAATAATAATACTGAGTGGGCAGCCACAGTCTGAGGTGGTGCAGGAACATTACAGCAGGGCAGACCCCCCCGCCCAGGCTGTCAGGGCTACACGCCACCCTCCTATGGGCCAACAGGAGAAGAGGTGAAGCACCATAGCCCTTTAGACGGTGCCCTCAACACACCCCGCCCCGGCTTTTGAGTCATCTGGCAGTGCTCAGGGCTTACTCCTAGCTCTGTGCTCAGGGCTAACTCCTAGCTCTGTGCTCAGGGCTTACTCCTAGCTCTGTGTTCAGGCTCACTCCTGGTTCTGTGCTCAGGACTCACTCCTATCTCTGTACTCAGGGCTGACTCGTGGCGGCACAAGGAACCATATGAGGTGCCAGGGGTGAACCAGGGTTGGCCATGTGCAGGGCACGTCTCCTAGCTGCTGCTCTCTCTCTAGCACCCAGACTCCCCTGGTGCAGATAAGGACACAGAAGCGGGAGGAGGTGACTGTGGTGTCCAGGAGCATAGAGGGGGATGCACCGAAGCCTCTGCTGACCCCGACACCCATTAGCCACCCACCCTCCCACCTGCATAGCATGGACGAGCTGAGGCCACTCTACAGACAGACGCCCAGGATACAGCCCCAGCTTTGGAGGGAGCAGCCTAGAACGGCTCTTCTCTGTACAAGTTAATTGCTGCTCCTGTTGTTTCAGAAAGTGGAAAATGAAATTAAACGCTATTTCAAAAGACCCGTCGCACCCTTCGTGGAAACAGCTTTTGCTACTCTTGGGCCTGGCTGGTAGCAGTGATTCATCCCTCACTTTGCAGCTCCAGCTCCTGCTAGTAAAAATAACATGTTTGGGGGGAGGGTGGTGGAATGAAAAAAAAAGGCACTGCCAAAGACCGAGGCTCTAAAACCCCACACCCTCGACTAAACCACTGGAGGAAGACCATGGCAGGCAGGAAGGTGTGTGCTGCCTCCTGGCCACATTACCTCTGGCTCCTGTGAAGCTGGGTGACATATGCCCTACTCACCCCCATGCCAGCCTGAATCTGGCAGTGAGCTTCCCATGACAGGCCACAGGCAACACAGAGGAGCATCAGCCATACAGGTCCCGCTAGGCCCATCAGCAGACTGCAGCCTGTTTTGGCCCCAAGATTGAGACACGGGGGGTGCGGGCACAGGTGGGCCAGCACCTGGCTATGTCATCATCAATGACCACATGGCTCATGAGGTCACAGTCAGACCATCTCATTCTGAGACACTTCTGTCCTCCGCGTCCACACTCTGCGGCAGGCGGGAGCACAGACCCCTACAAGGCCTTGGGACCCCTCTACCCCCTTTCTGAATCATTCAGCAGTTGATGTGATTTCTGGATCAAAGTCCCCACAATCAGAGTCAACCAACTTTCCAGTCTTCACTTGTACTTAACAGACACATGAGGGCAGACCAGAACCCTGGGAGAGCTTCAGGTGGGGCTGAAGGAGCAGAATTCTCAGCTGAGCCATCCCCAGATCCTCAGAGCAGGGGTCTGAGGGGGCTGAGGGTGCGCTGCCCTGCACTAGGAGAAAACTGAAACTCCAGCTTCCCTGGTGGACCTAGGCGCAGGCCAGGGACATGACAGCCAGCGGTGACGCCTCCTGTCCGCGCCCTCGTTGAAGATGTTTGGCTGCCCGTGCCTGGCTCTGCATTGCTTGCCTAGACCTTGTAGATCAAGAAGTATTACAAGTGCTCAGAGCCGGTTGTGGGAAGCCTCGGAAAGGATGACTCGCCCAGAGCACGCTGGCATCTGACGGTGGTGTCAGCGCAGTCTGATGGAAGAAGCATCACGAGGCTGGACCTTAAAGGCAACACCAAGGCTGCCACCGGTCAGGGCAGAGAGCAGAGCTGCCATGGAGCAGCCTGGAACGACATCTCTCCCATACGCAGCCACAGGCAAACATGCAGACAAGAAACCACAACTATTTCCACAACCTCCGCAGAGACACCTCAACTGGGCAAAGAGAAGAGAGAGCGGAGCAGAGGCAGACCTAAAGCCAAGGGCCCAGCACACACTGTCCACACCATCCCACTGCCTGCAGAGAAACGGCCCTTAAGGACCTGAAAAGGGAACAAGCACCAACAACAGGTTTCTGCCAAGAACAAATGAAACGATCTCCAGAAGTGATGTGAGCTGCCCTGAGGAGAGATGAGGCCAAACGCTTATTTCATTCTAAAGAAACGACACTTGATTTTAGCTCAAAGGCCAAGAAGTGATCATTCTAAAGAAACGAAAGCGAGACTTTGCAGCGGAGCATGTGAACACCCCGTGACTGCCGCCCTGCACTCGCTTTCTCCTCAGACTGCAGAGCCGAGTCGCCCAAGTGTACTACTGGGCCTCGCGGGCCCTAAGGGATAGTGGCTGGACCGTGGGGTGGGCATGTCTTCGGGGGTCAGATGATTTGTGACCCCAGCCTTCACCGAGAGGCAGCGGGCACCAACAAGTCAGCCCACCCGCCTGATTTCGAGGGACCCCCACCTTCCTGCAGCAACGGGCAGCACTGCTGTGATGTGGGGGCTACAGGACCCAGAAGCAGGGGCCCAGGAGCAGGGGCTCTCGGGTACTTCTGCCCACAGCAGCCCTGAGTTCTGCGTGTCTCCAGGGAGGAACCCACAGCCCCCAAGGCCACAGGTGCTGCCTGAAGCCTCCCCAGCTAGAGCCGCCCGACTCAACCTTCCATGGAGGGGTCCCCATTTGATAAGAGGCTAGCAGCTCCCCAGGGGCCAGCCCTGCAGCTCTCTCCATCTTCTGCCCACCAGAAAGTGGGACCCACACACCGCCAGGGACGCTGCTCTGGCTCCCAGGTGACTGGGAATGGATGAGGGGTCATTGCAGCCTAGGAGGGGAGCAGAGGCTGAGCCCTGGGGACTCTGCGTCACGATTGTGCTGGCTCAGAGAGGACCAGGGTGTGGGCGCGAGTGCCCACGCTGTCCTAAGCCACACAGACCCTTCTTGCACTCCACAGATGTTTATTGAGACTCGAGCACATGCAAGGCTGGGGTGGCAGTAGGGACGCATGTGTGACAGCTCCCAGTCACGGTGAACCCAGACAGCAGAGAGCGGGGGCCTTCTGACCAGGAAAGACCAGCTCTGATGGGGGCTGTCTCGGGTCCCCCTGCCATGTTGTGGCCCCACAGTCCACATACACAGTCCCCTGGTCCCTGTGTGCTTAACAGGCTCTGGGTCCTGGACTACAGCTTCTTCCTCTCTGCACTGAAGGTCTGGCAGGGACGGAGCCCCACCATGGTTCTATGGCGCCCAGAGTCCAGAGCGAGTCTCAAGGGCCCCTGGGGTGCACAGAGGAGACAAGAGAACTTGCCTGCTGTGTGTGGACATGCCTCTGGCAGCCCCCAGACACAGAGCTGCCTGCCCCAGTGGACTCTGGGGAAGGGCCTGCCCAGACTGGGGGGACACAGCAGCCCCATGCCCTGCTCTGGGCTGCAGTTCTGCCCCTCGGTGGTCCCAGAGAAAGGGGAAGTGTTGGCTGGGCCTCGCAGCATGCACAGAGCAGGTGGCGCTGCCTCTCGAACAGTCCCAGTGCTGACCCGGCCCCTCCCACCACCTCCTATCCTTCCCATGGCTGTGACCATCACAGGCCAAGCGGCCGGAGTTACAGCCCCTGCCAGAGCCTGCGGGACCCACAGAGGGTTTTTGTTTTCTCTTCATACTTTACTGAGAGTGCCCAGACCCTTGTGTCACGTCCCCTATCCCAGGAGGTCTGGTACCCCCCACACCGCCCCCTCCCACACAGGGCCAGCCACACCGAGAAGACAAGGTTCTGCTGGCCACGGCCAGTAGGGGTCAGGCTTCTCCGCATGGATGCCTGAGGCAGAGCCAACCTCAGGAATTCACATCCTGTGTTGACACTAGTGGACCGTGAGGTTGTCCAGGGTCCTAGGAGCACGGGTCAGATGTAGTCCTGGAAAGCCTGTGAGCAAGGACCAGCCTCTTGCAGCCTCGTCCCCCCTGGTCCCCCTAACTCACGGTCACAATAGGCTCCACAGACAGCAGGTCTGTCTTCCCGCACTGTGGCTGGCGGGCAGGGAGGTGCCCTGTGGCCATGGGCCTTCTCGGTCCAGGCCAGCCGGGAGGAAGGGAGCGGTGAGGGGTGGCCTGGGTGGGCCCTGGCATACCCTCAGCAGCGCCTTGAGTTCAATCCGGAAGCTCTCATTGAGCCAGCAGTAGATGAAGGGGTTGTAGCAGGTGCTACTCGTGGCCAGCCAGTGGAAGGCGAAGTAGAGGGCATTGTTGGTGCGGACCACCCGGCTGGACAGCAGGAGCACGTAGCAGTTGAGTGGGAACCAGCAGAGGGCAAAGAGGACCACCACAAGCGCCAGCATCTTGGCGCTGGTCTTCTTCTTGCGCCGCAGGGCCAGGTACTGCTCCGTGGTCACGTCCCGATGGTATTGCAGTGCCACAGCTTCTTGGCCACCCGGGCGTAGGCCACGGAGATGATGAGCAGGGGCAGGAGGTAGAGGAGGAGGAAGGTGGCCAGGTCCAGGTATTTCCAGAAGAGGTCAGCGGGCTCAGGGAAATCCGGCAGGCAGAGGGAACGGACAGTGTCCTCACTGGAGCCGGGCCAGGGTTGAAGACAGGAGGGGCAGAGTACGCTCAGCATAGATTCCGCCTGCCCAGACAGGACCGACACCCGTCCTCTGCCCTCCTGCTTCGTCCATCTGCCAATCATCCACCTGCTCTGTCCAGCACCAATCTTCCATCCACCAACCATCTATCCACCAATCATCCATCCACCAATCCACCATCTTTCCATCCGCCATCCATCATCCACCAACCACCCACCAATCATCCATCCGCCAATTATCCATCCAACAATCATACATTCATCTATCTGATTTCCCATCTGTATGTCTGTCGCCCATCCATCTGTCTGTCACATATCTGCCTGCCCGTCCATCCACCTGTTCAACCATCTACTTAGCCACAGACACAGTAATTAAGACTCTGGGGACCTTGCTCCAGGAAAGTCAGAGGCTGCCTCTTGTGGAGAAGAGAGCCTCTGACAGACTCAGCAGTGCTGAGATTTATAACCCTGAGTGTTTGCAAAGAAAAATCATTCCCTGGAAGCATATGACAAATAAACCTCCAGTGGAGGTGGGGGGCAGAGAGCCCCCGCAGACTCAGCCACAGACCCAAGTGTTTGCCAACTGTGTGAGGAAATCTAATGACCCCCTTCAGTCCACTCTGTCTGGGTGATTCAATCTGTCTGTGTGAGGACACTTCCCTGGTGATAAAAGCTTCCCCACCTCTCCGACAAGCCGGGAGGAGAAGAGGGAAGCCAAGAGAAGGGGGAGCTAAGGACAGAGCAGGCCCAGTGATGTGTGAGAGCAGAGCCTGAATCCACGGGAGGGGAGCAGCCAGCCATGACCCCCACGGGCCTGCGTGCTCACCTGTACCTGAAGGTGAACAGCTTCTGGCAGATGGCATGGGGCAGCGAGAAGGCGGCAGCCATGGCCCAGATGACCACGATGTAGACCAGCCCGGGTGGTGGAGATCCGGGGGCTTCAGTGGATGCATGATCACCTGCAACAGAGACGGCAGCCCCATGCAGGCGAGAAACATGAGGCCCTGGACAGCCCCACCAGCGGGGCGCTGCCCCTGGACCCCAGCTGACAGAGCAGGGAGCAGTGAGGGGAGGGTGTAGGGGGCAGCTGGTAAGGACCTGTCCTGGGCTCTGACCTGTCCCCACCCTCTCTGGAAGGCTTGGGGGTACCCAGTGCAGAGCAGAAACAGGCCAGTTGTGTGGGAACAGTACTGATGCTCATTTGGGGGTCACAGGGCGACTGGTGAAGGCCGACCCCCAAATGGTGAGGTGCAGCTTTCCTGAGCCCCTGCTGCCAGCCAGCATCAGCCTGTGGGAGTGGGGCCAAGCGCCACTCAACCGCCAACCTTAAATCCAGAGGGCTAAGAGCACTGCCCGCACTAGCATTCCCTGGAAGCATGAGTTGGACACAGTGGACAGTCTGCCGGGAATTGGACAGGTTTTCCTGCTGCCTTTCCAAGCCTAGAATGGCAGGCAGTGATGGGCCCACGCATTGCCCCCTGGTCAGCTGGGAGGGGTAATGCAGAGCCAGAAGGCAACCCCAGGCCTCTGAGTGGGTCTGGGGAGCAGGGAACAGGTGTCAGAACACTGAAGCGTCCCTGTCACAGCCCCCAAGGCCTTTGGCATGTCCAAATCCCCTTTGGTTGGCCCCACGCACCAGCCTCGCAGGACTGGACAGACAGACAGACCAGCTTGGCCCGCCCGAGCCCCGCCCCTCCCAGTGGCTGCAGCATTGCAGGCTGGCATTGGGGGGTGCCCAGACAAGCTCCCGCTTCTGAGGTACAGTGGGTGAGTGTGGGGGCTCTCCTGTGCCACACACCCCCTCCCCTGGGTGGGGCACCAGCCTCACCTGGTGGCGGTCCAGGGCGATGGCCGCCAGGGTCAGCGCGGACACGTGTAGGGAGCAGTACTGGGCGAAGCGGCTGACGTGGCACATGGCCTTCCCGACACCCATGCGCTGTTCACGAAGCGGGCCTGGGGGCACAGACAGAACCACGGGGGCAGTCAGGGCCAAGGGGACACAGTCAGGGCCACAGGGGCATAGTCAGGACTACGGGGACTCCAGGCCTGGACACGCCCCGGCTGGGCGGTGTTATTCGTGCAGCAGTCCCAGAGGGGCCATCTCCTGTACTCTACTTTGTCCTGTGACCTGTCCACCTGCCCCCAGCATCCCCTTGGTCAGTCCCAGGTGACCAGGAATCAGCAGGAATGCAGGAGAGGGTGCAGTGGCACACTGTGGGCGGAGGCCATGGCGGGTGTGTCTCACGTGGTCCTGCAGGTGCTTACCACACCCGGGACACGGCTCTAGTCTCTCTGGGCCTCAGGGTGCTCATCTGGAGTGGGTGAGGGGCCAGGGTGTGACTACCTGTTCCTCACACTCCTGTTCTCTCCCCACCTCTGCCCCGACCTCTCTCCCTCCACCACCTGCCCCCCATACAAGTGACATTAGAGAGTGACAGAGACAGAGACAGACAGAGGCAGACAGAGACAGAGAAAGAGAGAGACAGGCAGAGACAGAGACTGACAGAGACAGAGAGGGAGACAGAGACAGAGAAAGAGAGAGACAGACAGAGACAGAAGCTGACAGAGACAGAGAGGGAGACAGACAGAGACAGAGACAGAGACAGAGAAAGAGACAGACAGAGTCAGAGACAGACAGAGGCAGACAGAGACAGAGAAAGAGAGAGACAGGCAGAGACAGAGACTGACAGAGACAGAGAGGGAGACAGACAGAGACAGAGACAGACAGAGACAGAGACAGAGACAAAGGGATAAGTGCAGGGGTGCAGGGTGGAAGACACGATTCTGGGGAAGTTCAAGAGTGACAGCACAGCAGGGGAAGGCATTTGCCTTGCACGGCCAGCCCTGGTTCCATTCCCAGGACCCAGTATGGGATGATTCTGGAGTGCAGAGCCAGGAGGAAGCCCTGAGCATTGCCAAGTGCGGCCCCAAACCACACACACACACAACAAAATACTGGGAAAAAGGAAACTTTCCGCCCTAGCCCCCACATGGGACCTGATGTCCAGTCGAGTTGCGGAACACAAGGTCTGTTTCGAGAGTGTCCTTGGTCTGGGCCCTCAGCAGTCCACTAGCCCTGAGCACCTCCCCTGCCTGTCACCAAGGGCCGGGCCACCTAGAGCTTTGAACAGCAGCGGGGGCCACCGACATGCATAGCCCACAGACCTCAGCTGCTGGAGCACACGGACCTCCTGGGCCGCCGCTGCAGTGGAGCACGTGGGGTCCCAGGGTGGCGCTCATCGCACTCACTGTGCAGTGGGGCCACCTCAGCTGCCATGTCCACCGCAAGGACACGGTCACTTAGACATAGCAGCTGAGACACCCAAGTCACCATCCTGAGAACCAGCTGCAGAGGTGCTGGCACAGAAGGTGCAAAGGGGCAGGGGTTGGGGAGGGGGTAAGGCATAGGGTAGAAGGCAAAGGGGAGAGGGCAGAGGGCAGGAAAACACGGTCAACAGAAGACTGAGTCTGATAGCAGTCTCAGAGAGGAAAGGTGGAGACGAAACCACACAGACAGATGGACAGACAGATGACCAGGAGGAGCCCAGGGGAGGTGGAGCAGGAGGCTGTCGGAGCGGCCGGATGCCCTTACCAAGGTGAAGGGCGTGTTGAGGAGGGTGATGAGGATGTCGGCCACGGCCAGGTTGACTATGAAGAGGCTGGTGGCCGAGTGCAGGCGCCGATTCTTGAAGACGACGTGGCACACCAGGGCATTGCCGAAGCGAGAGCACGATGATGAAGGCGTAGGCCACCACCAGCAGCGCCTTCACGGTGGGGTTCTGGGACTCGGCCCCATAGCGCCGCCGTCCCACGAAGTTCTGCCAGTCTGAGAAGCTGTAGTTGTTCCAGAAGAAGTGTGAGGCATTGGGCAGCAATGGGGGCGGCCCCGGACCCCTCAGACGCTCCTCGGTGGCCTCTGCCAAGGGCAGGAGGAAGAGCAGCAGGGGGAGCAGGGGCATTGCAGAGCCCAGTGCCTGCTGCAGCCTGGGCTGAGCACCTGGAAGCTGGCGCTGAGAACAGGACTGAGAGCAGAGCCGGGCTCAGGGCAAGGCTGAGAGCAGAGTCTGGCTGAGAGCAGAGCTTGGCTGAGAGCAGGCGCTGCCTGCAGGCTGGGGAGGCGGCCAGGAGAGCGCGGTGGGCTGTCCGCACTTCTGTGTCCCTGCAGGAGGGTGTGGGAATGAGCCAGCCTATAGGGCTCCACGCAGCCGTGATGTGACGTGCTGTTCCCCAGCCCGCCCCGGCTCACTCAGTGGCGAGTGGCGGCGGTTCTGGGCTTCAGGCTGTGGGGGAGCTGGTGACTGAGGGGACAGCCCACGCGCCCTCTTGGAGGACAAACCTGGAGCAGACAGACTGTGCAGAGCCTGGAGCAGGGCTTTTTTTTTTTTCCAGAGAAATTCCTGGGGCAGGATCCCAGAACCCGGAGATCTGCAGCCCAGTTGGTTTCTGGTGGGGTGGGGGGACATGGCCCCTCGGGTCAGTGCAGCTTGCAGCTTCTGTCCCCACCCCCGCCCCTCAGATTCCCTCCCCTCCCCAGCCACCTCTGCTCTGTGCTGGACCCAACTGTGGGCTCGTGGGACCTTCCCTCTGGGGCTCAGAGACCACTGCAGGGTGACCCTCCTGCTGCTGGGGGGCAGAGAGGGACCCATTCTGTTCCTCCCTCCAGCACGCTCTGGATCACAGCCCCTCCCTCCCTACTGCTCCATTTCACATCCCCTGGCCCTTAGGTTTCACAGGAAACAGAGCCCAGAAAGATCTTCTTTGCCAGCCAGGTGCCCTGGAAAGCCACTGCCCCCCCAAGCCCTGGGCACCAGCCCCTCCCCCACACCCTCTTTCCCCTGGGACCTTGCAGAGCTCTTGCAGGAACCCTAGCAGCTCAGCCTGAGCTCTCTGGGACCTCAGTGATGCCAGGTGACGACATCAGAGCAAAACGCAAGAGGCGCTACCAGTAGAGACTCAGGAGTCCTAGGGGTCAAAGGGGTGAAGACGGCCCCAGGAAGGGAGCAGGAGGGTCAGGGTACCAGTCACCCCAAGAGGTAGGAGGCCGTCACAAAGGTCCTGGGACTCTCCTCAGGGCACTCTCCTTCAGAACCCGGCAAGGCTAGAGGCAAGAGAGAGCCCTGAAGCCTCTGGACCCCTAAGAGCTCAGTGCCCACACTTAGCACTCAGGCATGGAGTCAGGAGAACTGGTCACCCCAGCAGAGCCAGGCCGGTCACACACCTGAACCCTTGGCAAAGGACAAGGGAGGAGAGGAGCAGGGGAGCACCGCAGAGGGGGTCACGGGTATGCAGTGTTCTCACGCTCTTGCTTCCTGAAGGGCACTGAGCGGAGGGCAGCCCCGGTCTCCTGGGAGTGGAGGCACAGCCCCTTGTCACCCTGGAGTGCAGACACAGCTTCCCCCATCTCCCTGCAGTGGAGGCACAGCCCACATGTCTCTGATACTGACCCATGTGAACCCCAGCACCCATATGACCCCAGGAGCCCAGCCAAGAGCTATCCCTGAGCATAGAGCTAGGGGTAGGCTCTGAGAATAGCCTCAAAAAAAATGGTGTTTGGGTAAAAGAGGCAAATATCAGAAATTTCTTTGGGAATTCACCATTAACAGTGTCTTCAGGGCCTAAGAGAATGGTCCACAGCAAAGGCGGCCATAGTCTGCCCCTAAGAGTAACGCTGGAGGCCCTCTCAGATCACCGGGCTGGCCCAAAGCTCTGAACGCTCCGGCCTGCATTGCCGGGTGACCCCAACAAAAACCAAACAGAAGGGTGGACATACGAAACATGATTCTGAGCTCCTTGCTGTGGCCTCGTGCAGGCCTTATCTCCCCGCCTGGAGCCGCCTGTCTCCACACTCTTGTCCAGGCTCAGTATTTGTGAACACCATGGCTCTGCCGAGAGGCCCTGGAGCTGAGGGAAGTGTCTCTGGGAAGGGGAGCCGTCCCCCCTCCTAGGAGTGACCTGCTGGTCACTTCGGCAGCTAGGATCCAGGCCCCTTCCCTTAGACTTTGCCCCTCAGTTTCTGAAGAGCTCAAAATTTCAAAAAATTGAGGCCAATATTTGTCTCTTCTTCTTATTTTTGGGGTAGGTTTTTATTTTTTTGAGTCACACCCAGCAATGCTCAGGGGGTTACTCCTGGCTCTGCACTCAGGAATTACACCTGGTGGAGCTCAGGGGACCATATGGGATGCCGAGGATTGAACCCAGGTTGGCCGCGTGCAAGGCAAACGCCCCTACCCGCTGGACTATCCTGTACTATCACTCCAGCCCCGTTTTTTTCATACTACACTCAGTGATGCATAGGGACTTGAACCTGGGTGAGTCCAAGGCCTGCATTTTCTCTGGCCCCAGAGATGGACATTTGCACATTTACAGGAGGCAGAGAGGGCTTGTATAAGGAACAGGGTTTGAATTTCAGAGAGAATCAGATGGAAATCTCATCTCGACCACGTAGTGACTGCATACTCTCACAAGTACAAGGGAGCAATAACACCTGCTCTCTGGTGTGGCTGAAGTTAGATGCGTCCTCTCTACCTGAGTCTGGCTCGGACTGCAGCAGCGGTGGCACCCACTCTCCACTGCATCTCCGGTGTGTAGCAAAGCCCTGCTGGGAACAAGGAGAGTTGGTGTCAGGGAGGAGCAGCAGAACAAGCTCTGCAGAGCAGGAAGGACAGGGACTCCTCGACAGGGGCCGGACAGAAACGTGGACAGAGCAGGCACGGTCACGACTTCCTCGGCACATACCCAAGTCAGCACCCGAGGGCTGCAGGAATGAAAGGCACTGAGGGAAGCTCCTGGCAGACGGCACACAGGACTCAGATCTCAAGACAGGGATGGTTTTTCTCAAACAGCACTAAAGCATGTTGATCATTACTCCCTGATAAGAATTTCTATTCAACGAGGCAGAATGAAAAGGCAAGCCATGGAATGAGTTTTTTATATTTTAATTAATTTAGGTCTTTTGGGTCACACCTGGTGATGCTCAGGGGTTACCCTGGCTCTGCACTCGGGAATTACTACTGGCGGGGTTCAGGGGACAATATGGGATGCCAGGATCAAACCCAAGTCGGTTGTGTGCAAGGCAAACTCCCAACCCTCTGGACTATCACGCCAGACCCGAGAGTTTTTTTTAAATGTTTTTGGGGGTGGGGCGCAGTAAGGGGGATTATGGACCACAGCCAGCAATGATCAGGGGTTACTCCTGGCTCTGTGCACCTGGAAATACTTGGAGGACCAAATGGGGTGCTGGGGATCAAACTCAGGTAGGTCAGATGTGCAAGGCAAGTACCCTGTCTATGGTATTATTGTTCTGGTTCTTTTTTTTTTTTAATGAGAAAATGGCAACAGGGTCAGAGAAAGTGTAAAGCAGGTAAATCACTTACCTTGGAGCTAATGCTGGTACAATCCCACTTAGATGGTCCCTGAGCATTACTGGGGGTACCTGGGATGGAACTAGGGGTGGCTTAATGCAAGGCTGATCCCTAGCCCTTGTACTCTAAGGCCCAAGGAGGCCTCCTCTTTATGAGCCGTCCAGTCCAGACTCTCAAAGGACCACAGAAACATAACTGCATCTCATTTTACCAAGCACTGGCTTTCCATAAACTCCAACTACAGTATTCCCTTACAATTGGCTGGAATACACTAATAGGAAGAGTGATTTAGAGCTTACAAGAGGAAGAAACCCCGATTCTCAGAAGAGCAAACACGAGCTGCTGCAATCAGGCAGGGTGATCAATGACTAACGCGTATCAGTGTCAAGGTGAATTTTTTGTGTGTGTGTGTGTGTGTGTGAGCTGCAGGGGGCCCGAGAGACAGGCCTCAGTCTTGCATGCTGCCTCTGGCCCCTCAGCTATTACATCTAATCACCAACAAAGCATCCTTTGAAAATCAAGCCTGACACAAACAGATTAAGTATTCTGTTTGATCCAAATGGAGCTGTAACAGTTCAGTGACACAATTGAAAACAGTGAAATTATCCCTCAAAACAGTCAAGGGTGGTTCCATTAAGAGGTAAACAAAGCAGATGTGAAAAAATCAGGATGTCAAGGGAAGAACCAAGGTGAAACTATACCTTGATGTCGTTTGGGACTGGAGCAATAATCTAGCAGGTAGGGCGTTTGCCTTACACGTGGCAGACCCAAGTTCGATCCCCGGCATCCCATATTGTCCCCTGAGCACCGCCAGGAGTAATTCCTGAGTGCAGAGCCAGGAGGAAGGCCTGGGCATCACCAGGTGTTAACCAAAAAGAAAAAAAAAAGAGACCCAGGAGAGTGTAGTGGTTAGGGCATTGCTATGCAAGCACCCAGTCGTCTCCACCAGACTTCACCTGGTGTGGTCCCGGGGCCTAGCAACAGCAGGAGAGACCCAAGCAATGCCTGGCACTGAAACCCCAGCACAGCTGGCCGAGACTCACCAGGGAACGCCTGAGCACTGCTTAGGGATGTTCCACCTTAAGAAAATATTAAAAAAAAAATATTTAGTTCCATGATTCAGGATTCTTAAGTTTGTTAGCAGCTCATGCCAAAGGAAAAATATACACACCACACACACACACACACACACACACACACACTTTAATGTATGCATTTCAAAGAATAAAAATGCACTACATTTTCCACTTTAAAAACAACTAAACTGGGGTCAGAGCGATAGTCAGTGGGTGGGGATGTTTGCTTTGCATGCGGCCGACCCAGGTTCGATCCCCGGCATCCCATATGGTCCCCTGGGCACCGCCAGGAGTAATTCCTGAGTGCAGAGCCAGGAGGTAACCCCTGCACATTGCCAGGTGTGACCCAAAAAAGCAAAAAAAAAAAAAAAAAAGCTAAACTCAGGTCTAGTGATCAGTCACATGTATGGAATCACCAAGAAATGTGAGCTGGTTTTATTTATTTTATTATTTTTTGCTTTTTTGGGTCATACCCGCAATGCTGAGGGGTTATTCCTGGCTCTACACTCAGAAATTACTCCTGGCAGTTTTCAGGGGACCATATGGGATGTTGGGGATTGAACCCTGGTTGGCCGCTGCAAGGCAAACATCCTACCCTTTGTGCTATTGCCCCGGCCCTGAGCTAGTTTTATAGAGAGCAAACTGAAATTCTAGCATCTTCAGACCTAGGTAATAAACAGGTACCTGGAAACCTGAGGAGAGAAGCAATTTGTAAACCGCTGACACGTTGGCCTCTCCCACTCCGGGAGAAGCATGTGTTCTCTCAGGACCACGTATCTTCCTCTCCTTTCACACTTTCCTCTAGTTCTTTCAATAGAAATTATTTTGTTTCATTAAAAATAAATCAATCATGGACATTTTCAGTCAAGAATATGGAAGTGCTCGGATTAGAAACAAAATCCAATCCTCACTGTAATACAAATGGTGGCTCAGCTTTTACAAGCCACAAGATACCACCGAACTAACAATATGAACGAAAGGAGGCACACAAAAGACATGAATTCGTTTTTTTTAAACATCATGATTACAAAGTACAAAGTTTTTCATAATAGTTGTTAGAAAGATTCATCATTCAACACCAATCCCACCACCAGTGTGTTCCCACCACCAAAAACCCTCATTTCCAGGGCTGGAGCGATAGCATAGCGGGTAGGGCATTTGCCTTGCACGCGGCCAATCTGGGTTTGATCCCTGGCATCCCATATGGTCCCTCGAGCTCCACCAGAAGTAACCCCTGAGCATTGCTGGGTGTGACCCAAAAAAGCAAAATATAAAAAAAAAGAGCCTCATTTCCCACCCCCTTCCCCATCCCCATGCCTACTCCCTTAGCCGGCACTAATTTTATGGCAATGGTATTGATTTTTCTTCTGGTTTGTTACGAGCAAATCTGGCCAATTTCTGTTCTTGCATTGACTTTGAGTTTCTAGAAAGTGGTTTCTACTAGTTTGAGAAATCGCGGACTTGGCCGTGAGCCTCAGGGAGAGTCAATAGCAGCTCTGCCCTGCTTGTCTGTGTCTCTGCATCATGGCCGACAGCCCCAAAGCAGAGTGTGGGCAGGTACACCGAGCCTTCCAAATGGGACAGAAGTGGGGAAAAGGGACCCCAGCTCCATCTCCACAGAAGCCCAGTGACCTTAGCCTCTGAGACCCGCATACCTGGGCTTGAAATCAGCTTCTCTCTTGGGTGGGGCTCTGACAAGCTGAGGAGTCCGGACGCTGAAAATGGCTGTGATTATGGCATTTAAGGTTCCTCTGGCTTCTTCCGAGGCCCTAACGGGGTGGCGGGCCAGGACCAGAACCCACCCTCCCTCCTGGACACCTCATGATCAACCGAGCATGGGGAGAGGCGGTAGCATCTTTGCCCCGTGTGTCTGTGTGTCTGGATCATGGCCAAGACATGAATTCTAGTGGAGGAAAATACTTTTTAGTTAGACAGTGACAAGTGACCGAGTGACAAGGGCCATACACCAGTAGCAGTGCTGAGCTAGGGGCCAGTGGATCTGGGTATGGGCCTGAAGGTTCTGTGACCTGGGTGTGACAGTGTTGGGGTCACCAAGGGTCAGTCACAGCTGGGTATACCAAACTGGGCCTCGCACAAATATAGTGCATACACTCCACTGACTTGCGCTATACCGTAGGCCAAGAAAGTTCATTTTAACTTTGTTAATTTGTTTTTGCTTTTTGGGTCATACCCGGTGATGCTCAGGGGTTACTCCTGGCTCTTCACTTAGGAATTACTCCTGGCAGTGCTTGGGGGACCATATGAGATGCCAGGGATCAAACCCGGGGTCGGCCACGGCAGAGGCAAACGCCCCACGCACTGGACTATTGCTCCGCCCCAACTTTTTTCAGTTTAACAGGAAAAATATTTTACAATGGAAGATGTTAAATTTTCTAATAAAGGTCCTTCATTTATTAAAATATTAAACATTTTCTCCTTCACTCTCTATACAGAGAATTTATCAAACTGTCCATTTCCTGGCAGCAGGCTGAGCCAGGAAAAATGTGTAGAGCAATTTACATGAGGCACGGGAAGAGAGTGGGCTGTTGCCACCGGCTAGCACCAAGGCCCACTGCAAACCACTCATTTCTAGTCTTGAGATTCGCAGTTGTCTCAGCCTGTCTGCTAATGGTGGAAAACTTAGGGCTTCCAGAATCAGCGACCACCTATTTCTCAAATGGGCAGAGACCACAATACATAAAGAAACACCTCTTGCAACTATTTGCTGAACCGCATGACTTTTATGTACAAATTTCTAAGTATAGGAGAAAAACATTTTATATGTCCCCGAAGTTGAATGCCAAATGCTTAAGTGGCCTGGACATTCTACAAACCAGCTGAGTTCCTAGAATACCCCACCGCCACAGAGCGCACCCGACCACGTGGACATGCTGTTCTCACTTCGTAACAGCAAACACCAGGCAAGGGCAGTCTGGTGAATGTCGGCAGCCGCCACCACCCAGAGTCCCTCCCAGCCAGTGTGAGCATCCGACACTGCCTGGGGCCACAGTGTCTGAGCCTGCCCCGACCCAGCGGCAAAGCCCAATAGCGGTGCAGAGAGCGCCAAAGGCTGAGCTTGTATCTGAGCCCTGGCACCACAGTGTCCTGAGCAGTCATGGCAGCCTCCAGCGCCAAGTGTGATCCACCCCCCCCCCCAATCTTAGCAATCAAAGTATTTCTCCCAAGGTTTATTTACTGGATTTCCCAAAACTGGTTTGTACTGAACGTTCATAAGAGGCCATGAATTAGCAGGTGAGTTTCACCCTGCCTGCCAGCACTCACCTTGCCCAGTCAGCGGTCCCCTTTCGCAGCAGGAATGTCAGTGGCCCGTCCTTCCCCTGGCCACAGCTGCCCTGCACATCCACCCCCCACCAAGTCCACTCTAGAGAGCAACGGTCACTGCGTGACTTCATTTCTGCCTCATGCTGAGACCAGGCAGCTGAGTCCAGGACGCTCCAGAGGTGATGCCTTCTGCTCAGGCAACCTAGTGCACATGCGAGGCACAGAAAACCCTGGAAAAAGACCTGTCAGAACACGACTGCGCCTTCAAGAGCTTCACTCTAACAGATGTTTTGTTCTGTGGCGATGTGACACATCCCGTGAGACTGACGATGATCACAAAGACTGCGGCCAGATGTTTGCTTGTACACGAGGAGACTCGGCTGCCTGTCACCTAGCTGTGTAATATACTGTGGCATCACTGAACAGAGGCTCTATACAATGAGAGTCTTCTCAAGGGTCTTTACACAAAGCCGTGAAATGGAGAATGGGATAATGGAACTTAAATGTGAAGAGGCCAATTCCTTACAGCCCATCAGCAGCAGAAACCAAGTTAAAACAGCTGTTTACCAAGATTCCTGCACTTGCTGAGCTCGACATAAGAGAAACCATTACCGAGATACATTGCTGAACACACCCTCAGGAGTTTTACTTCAATAATCTGGTCTAATATAACAGAGGGCTCAGTTCACCACTTCATCTCGAAAAGTTCTTTCAATATTTTCTACAAGACTCCATTAAAAATTAATCCTTTCCTGCCTAAACACAGAAAGAAAACCATTAAAAATGGAGAAAAATAGGAAAAACCACTATCAGTCAATAGGACCTCTCCCCCCACCCCACCCAGTAGCAAAGACAGAACTCAGGGCCTCCCAAGCCCCCAAAAAAAGAATCTTTTCCATATCTGCTAGAACTGGAATTAAAACAGCCTGAGACTGGTCCATCTGAAGAAATGCAAACCCATCTACTTACTCAAAGTTCAAGGTAAGTAGACCCCTTCAAGGCTCAAAAGACTGACACTCTCACACAGTCAGAGAGTAACAGAGAACAGGGAGGCGCAGAGGCTCACAGGGCTGATGCTCTCACACACTAAGAGAAACAGAGAACGGGACGCTCAGAGGCTCACAGGGCTGATGTGCTCACACAGCCAGAGAGAAACAGAAAACAGGGAGGCTCATAGGCTCACAGGGCTGATGCTCTCACACACTCAGAGAGAAACAGACTCACAGGGCTGATGCGCTCACACAGCCAGAGAATAACAGAGAACAGGGAGGCTCAGAGGCTCACAGGGCTGATGCTCTCACAGCCAGACAGTAATAGAGAACAGGGACGCTCAGAGGCTCACAGGGCTGATGCACTCACACAGCCAGAGAGTAACAGAGAACAGGGAGGCTCAGAGGCTCACAAGGCTGATGCTCTCACAGCCAGAGAGTAACAGAGAACGGGGACGCTCAGAGGCTCACAGGGCTGCTGTCTCACACAGCCAGACAGTAACAAAGCAGAGAGGCTCAGAGGCTCACAGACTGATCTACCTTTGGGCAATCCAGACATCTACTAAAATGATAAGGGAGTTAATTTTTTTTTTTTTTTTTTTTTTGCTTTTTGGGTCACACCCAGCAATGCTCAGGGGTTTCTCCTGGCTCTGCACTCAGGAATTACTTCTGGCGATGCTTGGGGACCATATGGGATGCCGGGGATCGAATCCAGGCTGGCACAGGCCGGCTGCGTGTAAGGCGAACGCCCTACCCGCTGGGCTATCGCCCGGCCCGGGAATTAAATTTTAAACACTCTTTCCTCAGTTTTATGTCAATATAACCCCAGTAATACACTATAGGTCTTTGATTATGGTATTCAGACACACAAAATGAGGGATTTACTTTAATCTTTCACACAAAAAGGTGTTCAAATAAAGCTCTTACTCAGTAGGCCACACATGTCAGGAAAATAACATTCCAAAGGTTTAAGGAAACAAATGCTTTTCTGCAGGTATCTGAACTGGGAAAGTTTCTCAAATAAGTAATTTTTAGGAAGTAATATTCAAAAATAGAAATTCTTATATATCAGTTTTCTCTTTTAAACTGGTCTTTTTTCTGATTCTCCGGTTAGCATCAATACTTTTTAAATCTTCAACTCGAAACCCAGCTTGTACACTTTGATTCTTCCTGAATCTTCAAAACTTCAAAGCACTATTAAAAATACATCATCTTCGGCTTCTTCTTAAAGAACTACTGTTCATAAAAGGGTCATCATCATCATCCTCCTGAAATGACAGAGATTGTAATTTTATTTTTTTTATTTTTTTTTTAGCCCTTGACTTCATTGATATTTTTATTAAAATAACATTGGTTTATAACAGGAATGCATTTTTTAAAGTATTTTATTATACCACTGTGAGATATACAAATAAAAAGATATACAATTAAAAAGTTCATATTTGGGTTTTGGTCATACAGTGTTCTAGCACCCGTCCCTCCACCAGTGCCCATCTCCCACCACCAACGTCCCCAGTTCCCTCCCCCTTCCCCAGCCCCCTCCATGGCAGGTTCTTTATTTCTTTCCTTTCTCTCTCTCTTTCTCTTTTCCTTCCCTTCCAGACTATGGATTACAGAACATACATTAAGAGGTTGGCATGTGTATCCTTTTGCCTCTATTTAATGCTCAGTTCTAGGTTGGCATTAGTACCCTCGACAATTATTAGCACCCTGTTCCATTTTCTGTCTTACCTAGAGATTGTAATTTTAGCAATTATTTCCACTCTTCATTGATACGCAGAAACTCTTCTGGGCAAAATAATACTGTCTAGAGTAATTTTCTCTTTTCAGACAAGGTAGATTTTCAATTTTATCTTCAAAAACAAAAGAAGTAGTTTATAGGGGCTGGAATGATAGCACAGCAGGGAGGGCAATGCCTTGCATGTGGCCGACCTGGGTTCGATTCCTGGCAACCCATATGGTCCCCCGAGCATCGCCAGGAGTAACTCCTGAGCGAAGAGCCTGGAGAAACCCCTGAGCACTGCCGGGTGTGACCCAAAAAAAAAAAAAAAAAAAAAAAGTTTATCAGTTCATTTCTTCTGTTTACTTCCGCTGTTAAAAATAAGACCAATTGGGGCCGGAGCAAAGCCCAGCGGTAGGGCGTTGCCTTGCCCGGCTCATGCTGGCGGTTCAATCCCCGCATCCCATATGGTCCCCCGAGCACCGCCAGGTAATTCCTGAGTGCGAGCCGGAGAAACCCCTGAGCATTGCCGGGTGTGACCCAAAAACAAAAAAAAAAAAAGACCAATTGGGCCAGAGCGATAGCCCAGTGGGTAGGGCGTTTGCCTTGCACACGGCTGGCCTGAGCCGGCCTGGGTTCGATCCCTGGCATCCCATATAGTCCCCCGAGCACCGCCAGGAGTAATTCCTGAGTGCAGAGCCAGGAGTAACCCCTGAGCGTCACCGGGTGTGACCCAAAAAAAAAAAAAAAAAAGACCAAATAAATTCTTAGCAAGCATTAAAAATAAAGCATCTTGGTATCTATGCATGCATATGCTTAGAGTAATTGTATATATGCCATATACATTTTAAACAGTTTATTTTTTTTATGGGGACAGAGGGCCACGGGTGGGTTTGTACCAACAGACATTCAACAGGTGCTGCTTGCAAGTTTGGCATTAACTGTGGCTGAAATTATAATTTCAGATGTAGCCCAATGGTATAGCACTGCCTTGCATGTATAAGGCTCCAAGCTGGCATTAACTATAGCTGAAATTGTAGCCCACTGTTATAGCATTACCTTGCATTACCTTGTTTGATTTCTAGCATTGTCCCTCAACCCCACCCCAAAAATGTTTTCCCAAAATTAGTTCTCCTGAGACTATATTTATAAATAATTGTCAGCAGCAGGCTTAGCAATTCCTATTTAAATTTTATACATACCAAAAACGAAAGATTCAACAATACAGCCCATTACCTCATCAGACTCAAAGTCTACTCCTTTAGCTGTCAGGCTCTGAGACATGCGCTTGCTGGAGAATGAGGAACTGGAGCTCCTGAGGAAACACAAGGACAAACCAGAGCAAATGAACCGGAGGACAAGGAGAACGTGACCCCTATCCCTTATGAAACTTGGCTTCTGTTAGTAGAATTCATGCCCTTTCGTCTTTAATAGAAATTCCTCAGAGCTCCAGGGCTCATCTTCGGGAGGTGTGAAAAGGAAGACATCGGTGGAGGGGAAAAAGTTCCACGAAGTCCCACTGTTCACTCTGCGGGTGCAAACTATGGCTCTGTCCTGCATGTCACATGTCCGTGCCTGGCCTCACAAGGATGGCTCAGGAAACAGTGAGGAGGAGGTGCGGGCATATTAAGTGCCAGTAACTGTGTGTTTTTTTCAGATTTTGTTCAGATATAAGTTGGGATCATAAATTAGCCAAGAAATATCTGTTTTGCCAGTAAGCCAACAGTAGCAGTACCAGAAACCGAGGAAACATATTAAGCGAACCAGACGCTGTGCCCAGCAACAGACAGGTGTCCCCCCAACACCAGCCCCCCAGCAGGTCTCGAGGATCACTAGATGTCCATGCCTGCCCATGCCTGGCACTCAGTTCTCTCTCTGCTGCTCTGACCACACTGCAGGGGTCTCGTCCCTACACAGCCAGAGAGTCTGGATCAATGTTTCCAGGGAAAAGAGGCTTCACTTGCCCACAAAAGTGATAGCTGGAAATTAGACGCTTTAAAAAGATCATGTTCAAGAATGTTAGTGCTTCCATTGTTTCACAGTTTTCCTATTACTCCTACTATTCCTATTACTCCTCACCTCTAAAGCAGAAGTGACAGGAGAGAACTCTGCAGCAGCACTCCATGTGGACTAGGAAGATGTCCATCAAGTGACTGTGGCCAGCCTCTCACTTCCACGGAGAGTAAATGTTGACAGAAGAGTGACAACCATATCCACCTTCTGGGGTGTTGTAAGCACCTCACAAGTTCACTCACATCTACAGTCTCAGGACAGATGAGAAGAGAGCCTGACACAGGTGTTGGGCTCTCAGCAGCTGTATTGGGGCCTGGCACTTTTCCACCGAAAGCCCTGGGGCAGGGCCCTGATCTTAGGGCAGTGGAGCTTCCGGATGCTCAAGAGTTTATACCCACTTGAAAGACATCGGTGCTTATCCAATGAGAGACTGGCAGGCAAATGAATTACATCTAAGGTGAGGCAGGATGTGCCCAGTCTTCGGATCACAGGAATATGTAAATCAGTATCAGTGATTTGTGCTTGTACCCCTTCCACCAAAAAATTTTATAAAAGGTTGAAACTGTGCTCAGTAAAATGGGACTGATTTCCAGGACACCCCCTCAGCCCCCGCTGTGTTGGTGTCTTTCTTTCCTTTCTGCTACAGTGGCAAGGCAGATGCTTCTTCCCAAGTCCTTCCCTCTCCTTTTGCAGGGATGAAGTCGGCAAGATCCAGGTCTCCCTCATTCATGCCGGAGGATTGGGGGGTGGAAGGAGGTCACTGGCCAGGGCCCCCAACAGGAAGGGCTAAGTAACTAAGTTACTATTATTACCCCATGAGTAAGAAGTCAACAGATATTTATTCTCACAAGGCACACTCAAAGTAGAAACTAGAGACCTCCTTTAATCCCTTAACTAAATATCAAACACACTAAACCAGCATTTTCCAGAGTTCTGACAATGAAAATACACGGGCTCCAACCAAGCTGAACATCTACAATTCTCTCCACCTCTGCTGATGCTGGAGAAAAATCCATATGGCTCAAAGTAATTGTGTCTGCTTTCACCCCAGAGAACCACCAAGTCCTTAGAAAAGACTTATTTGATGGAAGCAGCCAGAGAAAGTCAATAACCACCTCAGCTCTGTGGGCCGGCTTCTTAGCCTACAGGCACTTCTCACTTGTTCTGCCCGGCCATGCTGGCTTTGACAAGCTGGTGCCCTCCCGTGTGTCCCCCTTGCTTGAGCCAGTGGCTGAGAACCAATTCTTTACTCTCACCTCTTCAAGGCGATTAAAGGTCAAGGTTACGTGAGGAGTAACCTCACGTCACTGTGGAAAGATTGTAAGTCACTGAGGAGTAAATGTATGCATCACTCTGAACTGCCCATCCAAGTTCCAGATTCGCAGGTCCATGTGCCTCTGGCCTCCCTCAGGGACACGACACAGGCTCTCAAACTTCCCTGCTCCAAAGCAGAATTCTGCTGCCTGCTTGTATGAGACTCAGACTCACTCACTCTTGGCCTCCTCCATGCCTGGTACTGTCCCTGTCCAAACAGGAGAGCTAGAAATCGAGTCCACATCCTCCCTCACTCCCAACTTGTCATGCTTATTCAGTGAGACGGTGCCACCAGGCTCCCAAGAGTCAAAGTCCAAACTCTGCTCAGCCCCTCCTGTTCCTGCCTCTCTGTTCCACCTCAAACCCGCCTGCCTCACCAGAATTGGGCCCTGGCACTGAACTGCAGAGAACTTGTTTCTTCCTCAAGAGATGGGTGTGGGGGCCGGAGCGATAGCCCAGCGGGTAGGGCGTTTGCCTTGCACGCGGCCGGCTTGTGCCGGCCGGGTTCGATTCCCCGGCATCCCATATGGTCCCCCGAGCACCACCAGGAGTAATTCCTGAGTGCAGAGCCAGGAGTAGCCCCTGAGCATTGCCGGGTGTGACCCAAAAAAGCAAAAAAAAAAAAAAAAAAAAGAGATGGGTGTGTACAGCTTCAGACAACATGCCATCTCATTTGGTCCTGTCTCTGTCACACTTGCCCGACGGGTGTTTGGCCTCCCTGTGATCAACATCCTGAATATGTATACTCCTGGAAGAACTAGAAAATGCCTTCTTTCTGCCACAGTTCCTGTCACAACGTCTGACTGAACAGGGCAAGAGGCCAACAAGTCTCTTGGCCTCTTTTTTTTTGCCAGTGGGGCAAATACTACATCCAAGAAGCAAACTTATTCTAGAAATCTTGGTTAAAAAAACACAAACGGGGGCCGGAGCGATAGTCCAGTGGGAAGGGCGTTTGCCTTGCACGCAGCCGACCCGGGTTCGATCCTCGGCATCCTATATGGTCCCCCGAGCACTGCCAGGAGTAATTCCTGAGTGCAGAGCAAGGGTAACCCCTGAACATTGCTGGGTGTGACCCAAAAAGAAAAAAAAAAAGAATAACTTGGCTACTATAATAGATTTTAGCCCTTACAAATTTAATCCTGCCCAGTAAAACTCCATTCTTTAGTTTTTCCTCACTTGAAATTCAATTTTCTAGGGGCCAGAGTGATAGTATAGCGGGTAGGGTGTTTGCCTTGTACACGGCTGACCAGAGTGTAATCCCTGGCATCCCATGTGGTCCCCAGAGCTCAATTGCCAGGAGTAATTCCTGAGTGAAGAGCCAGGAGGAACCTCTGAGCATTGCCGGGTGTGACCCCCAAAAAAAGCATAAATAAATAAATGAATGAATGAATGAATGAATGAATGAATGAATAAATAAATACAACAAAATAAAATAAAATAAAATAAAATTTTCTCAAATCAAATTTTTGGCTTTGGGTCATCCCCAGCTGTGCTCAGGGATCACATTCATGGACATGTGCAAGGGCAAGCACCTTACCCCGCTGCACTATCACTCCAACCCTTCATGAAGTAAGATTTAACTTGAATCTTGGGGGCCGGAGCGATAGCCCAGCGGGTAGGGGCGTTTGCCTTGCCGGGTTCTATCCCTGGCATCCCATATGGTCCCCGAGCACTGCCAGGAGTAATTCCTGAGTGTAGAGCCAGGAATAACCCCTGAGCATTGCTGGGCATGACCCAAAAAGCAAAAAAAAAAAAATAAATAAAAAAAAAAAAAAAAAATAAAAAAAAAATTTAACTTGAATCCTCAGGTCAGAAAAACAGATTACCCACATCTCGTAATTCTGCTGTTCCTGTTCTTGCTGCTGTGTGAGAGAGGCCCCGCTGGTGGGTGTGTGGCTGGCACACAGAGGCCTGGGTCTGTTCCCCAGCACTGCATGGTCCCAAGCTCCACCATGAAGGACCTCCAAGTGCTACCACATGTCGGCCAAAAAAGAAAGAAAACCTAGTATTCTCTGCCACTACGTACTGATTCAAACAATTCCATCCAATCTTGACAATCCCAGATAAATTTTACCCCTTTGGTGAGGCCGTTTCTTTTCTGCTAGCCCCTCTCCTCATTCCTTCCCGAGGGCTTATTTATCCCCACTCAGCCTGCTTCAGATTTCACATATAATGGTGTACTGAGTCATCCTGTAATGGACTGAAATGCGCTCATCTATCTTCCCCAGGAAAGCAGCAATCACGTTAGATCATTTATTATGTTCCCCATCAGTCCTGACAGAATGTGCACTGAAAATAAATGCGAAATAGTTGATTAGTTTCTGAATTAGAGATCTGTACCGACTAAGTTTTGGTTACGCAAAATGCTAACAGAAAAAAAAAAAGGCAACTAAGTCCAAATCAAACCTCTGTGGAGTGGGCAAGATCCATACAGGACAGGCAGAGCCCGAAGAGAAGATGGGAGTCCTGTCTGAGTGCTCGGCACGGCCCCTGGAACTTAGTGTAACAAATACAAATCATCAGAGTCCAAAACCATCTTCTGCTCCCTGGTAGGAACAGTGAGCTCCATCAGGAAAACCACTCGGAGCAAAGATGAAGGAAACAAGACAGAGCTGACTAAAACCCTGCGTGACCACCGCGTCTGTCACCGCCACATCAGCCCGACAGTGTGGCCTGAGGCCTAGGTTACTCATCTTTGTGCACATCCTCTCCGGGGAAACGTTCTGGGAGAATATGGCATGAGTCTACATCGCCCCCTCTTGTTACTGTGCCTACCTCTGATCTGCTTTTGAAGTGGCAGGAAAAAGATCTTCCTCCTCCGACTCGTCATCTTCAATGACCTGTGGGGAGCAAACAGCGAGCAGGGTCATCAGAGGTGTCTGGAGCGGAGCAGCTCAATAAAGATGGACTGAGAGGCGAGTCTCAAAGCTGGGCTCTGCTCTGTGTTGACATGAAAGAATCTCACAAGGACGAGACAGCAGTGGGCAGCAGCCGAGTCCAGCCTGCACCTGCTCTGCTCTGGGCCCACAGCAGTCTTTCTGAGACATGCGCTGTCAGGCTTAACAGGTGACAGTCAACAAGCACGGACTCACCAGGGACCGCATAAGGAGTCAGATTACAGTGTTCCACCTCCATTTTCAATTTTTATTTCTTTCTGGGCCATACCTGGTGCTGCTCAGGGATCACTCCTCGTGGTGCTCTGGGGTAAAGCCCTAGTGGGGTGCAAGGCAGCCTTACCCCTTCTCTCACCCTCCTACCTCCGCTTTTAAATAAGACCGTGGAGAATATCAGATACCTGCCTATTACATTTATCCTCTTCAGTAACATTTGCTGGTTTTAAGTAACAGAAAGAGTATTTGTGACTTTTTGATTCTACCATCCAAACTCTACTGCTCTACATTTTATCTTGACACTTGAATCACATTATCTGTCACCTTTATCAAACCATGAAGCCGAGGAAAAACCTCACTGAGACCCCCTCTTCCAGTTCGAGTGAACTCAACACCATTAAGTGAGGTTGTCTAAGCAGCTGTGAATCCAGCATTTCTGCAGTCTGTGAAAGCATCAAGAGACTGTCTCATAGACCATGAAGGAAATCAAGCACATAAAATCTTCCAAATTTACCACTGAGTGATCATAAAGGAAAAATGGGAAGGGAAAATGTCTAACATGATTTGTTATTTTTTAACACTCATGTTCTTGCCTCGTAATGGAAAACTCCTAAGGACTCGATAACAATTTTGCTTCCCGAGGACCTTGAAGAAATAGCAAGCAGCAACTGATCAGAAACAGGAAGACTAGAATGAAAGTTAGCACTGGTATATTCATGCTGAGTGGAGGAGAATGGTGCCACTCAGCATGAAAACAAAAGATGAAGAGAGAAAAGTGCAAAATCTAGACGGATGGGGATAAAGCAACAGGACAGCAGGTAACCACTTGATTGTACACGGCTGACCGGGGTTTGGTCCATGGTACTCTGTTGGCTTTCCAAAGCAGTCAGGAGTCATAACTGAATGCAGAACAAGAAATCATGTGTGGATTTTTTTTTTTTTTTTTTTTGCTTTTTTGGGTCACACCCGGCAATGTTCAGGGGTTACTCCTGGCTCTGCACTCAGGAATTACTCCTGGAGGTGCTCAGGGACCATATGGGATGCCGGGAATCGAACCCTGCCGGCGGGGCCGCCGGCAACGCCCCGCTGGCATCGCTCCGCCCCAATGTGTGGATTTTTATTTATTCGTTTATTTATTTACTTATTTATTTGCTTTTTAGGTCACACCCGGCAATACTCAGGGGTAACTCCTGGCTCTGCACTCAGGAATTACTCCTGGCGGTGCTTGGGGGACCATATGGGATGCCAGGGATCGAACCCAGGTCAGCTGCGTGCAAGGCAAATGCCCTACCCGCTGGACTATTACTCTGGCCCCCCTCTCATGCGTGTATTTCTAATCATAAGATCCCCTCTGCCTTTTTAAAGAGAACCAAAAAGGTTCTAGGTGCCCTCAATCTAGAAAATTTGTCGTTTTCTTCAGCTTTAATGTTCCATACTCCCCCCCCCCTTATTTACTGTGTACATAAGAAAATGGACAATTCATAATGCAGGGAGCATAAATTATTAAAGCACAGCTATAAGCCCTTTTTCTTACCTCTGAGTAATTCTTGGAAGCAACATTTCGGGAGGGTTGTTGTCTTGCAGACTTAAAGACTATAGCAAAAGAGATGAAACACCTGTTACTTCTGTCTTAAAAACTGCACTATTATGAAACTTTCTATCAGCAGTATTACAAAAAACCTTTTTATTTTGTAAATCACGGTGTTTCAATAAAAAAGGTAAAAAACAAAAAACTGCACTTTTTTATTTTATTATTATTATTATTATTTTGCTTTTTTGGGTCACATTCAGTGATGCTCAGGAGTTACTCCTGCCTCTGCACTCAGGAATTACTCCTGGTGGTGCTCGGGACCATAAGGATGCCAGGGACTGAACCTGGGACAGCTGTGTGCAAGGCAACAGCCCTGCCCACTGTACTATCACTCTGGCCCCTATTTTTTAAATTTTTTGGATTTTGGACCACATCTGATGATGCTCAGGATTTACTCTTGGTGGTGCTCAAGAGACGATGTGGAATGCTGGGGATTGAACCCTGGTTGGCAGCAAGTACGGTAAGCATACAATTGCTCCAGTCCCAAAAAACTGCACATTTAGCTGACAATTTTATGCCTTTTTATAAAATTTATAAAAATGATTTATTATAAAGCCCCAATTTTTTTAATTTAAGGAAAATAAAAGTATTCCCAAGTATAATAAAGTCTGCCAGTCTCAGAAATAAAGTTGTTATAAATATACCTAAACTAAAAATATTTTATTAAAAAATACCCGGGGATAAAATCTGATAAATCTACTAAACCCCAATCCCATTAACTTCCTGAGGACTGCTCGTGAGCTCTTCCCTGGAACTATGAGATGTGGTTCCAGAAACTTTCTTATCCTTTATTTCATTAGCAATAGTTAGCACCTAAGTCCAAAGGGGAATTCTGGAAAACAGCCTATCTTTTTATTTTTTTTTTCAGCCTATCTTTTTATTACTGGATAAGCTTGCCTCTGAGTTCTTCCTTCACAACCTTTATAAACTAGGTTAGAAATGAGGTTAACTCTTTTCCCACTTTTTTTCCCCCTAGAGAACAAAACAAAATCAGGCAGAGGAGACCCAAACAGCAGGGAGTGCATTTGCTTTGCACAGGCTGACCCAGGTTTGATTCCCGGAATCCCATATGGTCCCTGGAGCACCGCCAGAAGTAATTCCTGAGCATCACCAGGTGGATGAATAAAAAAGGGAAAAAATAGCATAAATTTCTAGTCAGGCTAATCTAATCTCAGGCTTATTTTCTCTTAGAACTTATCAATTTCCTAATGATAAGAACATCACACTCAAGACAATTCCAAACTGAGGCCGAGAAGCAATAGCACAGCGGGTAGGGCGTTTGCCTTGCACGCAGCCAACCCGGGTTCAATCCCCAGCATCCCATATGGTCCCCGAGCACCACCAAAAGTAATTCCTGATCGAAGAGCCAGGAGTAACCCCTGAGCGTTGTTGGGTGTGACCCAAAAAGAAAAAAAAAAGACAATTCCAAACTAAATAATAGAGCAAGCAGGGTTTGGGGGTGACTTGAAAAAAAAGCTAATTACTTAAGAAACCACAAAATTCAAAATTCATGAAGCATAAAATGCAGCCATCTTTCTTCTTTGCCTGAGTTTACAGTCTGCGTATTTTCCTTTTCTACATTGTGCCCCTTGTGTTGGACACCTGAGAGGCAAAGGCAATGGCCAAGTGGACTCACATATGTCCTACACAACTACTTCATCTCAACCTAGGTTTGAACCCTGACATCCCATGAGGTCCCCTGAGCACTGTCAGGAGAAATCAAGAGTGCAGAGCCCCAGGAGTAAGACCTGAGAAGGTCCAGGTATGGCCCGAAACAGAAAATCCAAGAAAACTAACAGACTACCCGCAAACCACCTACTGGAATCTTCCACACCGAGTTTTATTTCTTTAACTGAACTATTTTTGGTAATTCCACTTGCGATTCAGTTGTAAGAAGAAATATAAATTATTCTGTGCCTGCTGAGTACCCCAGTGTTTTTCTCTCCTTCCACTCATTTTTCTCATCTATAAAATGAGAGAATATACAAAATTGTTTTCAAATTTTCTGTGCCATTCTACTGGATAATCCGCCTATCTCTGAACTTCCCATTATCCACATGGCCTTGTAATTGTTGCTGTGATACCCTGGATGGGTCCCCCTGAGGAGGGTGGCTGGTCTCGGAGCCCTTTGGAACTTAGTGTGATACCATGTGAGTCTTAGAGAGGAGACAAGCTTTCATCATAATGTTAAGAATTTATGACTCAGATTTAAGATCACTACCTTTGGGACTAAACAAATGCAATGTATTCAATCTTGTATACAACAATTTTTTTTTTATGCAAAGACCTAAATTTTTCCCAGGTTAGACATCCCAAGTTTCTCCTAGCACTGCAAGTGTTTTTCTCACTTGCATGATCATATATAGATGTTATTGTTTGTGAAACAGCAGCCCCAAAGAGGAGCATAATGTTCCTGGCATGCTGCAGCCCATTCAAAGCCAAGGGAGTTGTTCCTGCCAAGATCAGCGGTTTTGTGGGCACCTTCAAAGACAGCAAGCACAGTGGGTCCGGAGGCCCCATAAAGCTTGCACTGAACTGCATCTTCTCATCTGCTGCAGCCAGACACCTCTCAATTCTGCCCTTCTGAACACAGCTTACATTTCCTCTTGGGAAATGTATCCTATGAGGTTTAGTTTAAAGCTAGTTACGAAAGTGAGTTCATTTTCAGGGGGCCTGTGTGATAGCACAGCAGGTAGGGTGTTGTTTGCCTTGCACAAGGCCAACCCGGCATCCCATATGTTCCCCTGAGCACCACCAGGAGTAATTCCTGAGTGCAGAGCCAGGAGTAACCCCTGAGCATTGTTGGGTGTGACGAAAAAGCAAAATAAATAAATAAATAAACAAACAAACAAAAAATTAAAAAAAAAAAAAAGAAACTTCCAGGGGTCAGAGCGATAGCACAGCGGGGAGGGCATTTGCCTTGCACGTGGCTGACTGAGATTCAATCCCTGGCATCCCATATGGTCCCCTGAGAACCCCCCAGGAAAAAAGCAAAAAAAAAAAAAAAAAAAACAAAATGAACCTTCAGTAAAAATGTACACAAATGCATACATTCAGAGGGATATATATACTCTGAATGCTGGTAGAAAAAATGTCATAATATCAAAAATAGTTTAAGTTATTTTAGGGGTCCGGGCGATAGTCCAGCAGGTAGGGCGTTTGCCTTGCATGCGGCCGACCCGGGTTCGATCCCCAGCATCCCATATGGTCCCCTGAGCACCGCCAGGAGTAATTCCTGAGTGAAGAGCTAGGGAGTAACCCCTGAGCATCGCGGGTGTGACCCAAAATAGCAAAAAACAAACAAAAAAAAGTTTAAGTTATTTTAAATTATTGTTGAAGTTATTTAAAGGCAGGTCATCTGGTTTGAGGGCGATTTTCAGACCAGAACATAGGCACAAAAAATTCAGGAATCCTCTTTCTGCATAATTTCAGAAACTATTAGTTCTCTAGACTGATCCCATGACAAATCACAACAAAGTGTGAGGGCAGAAAGGGCCATACCCAATGCAGGACCAAAGCGTGAGGGCAGAAAGGGCATGAATGAGGCAGCAGCTCCTTCTCTATAACAGACCGTCTCATTTGATCTATGCCTTAGTGACATGTCTACTGAGAAATAATCAGGCCCATTGGTTACCAAGAAATAATCATATAAATCTTCAGAATCCTGCTCCTTCAGTAGCTCTGATGAACAGCAAAGATCTATCCATGATCCTAACAATCCTTTTCACTTCCTAATAACGGCAGCACAGACTGATGAGCCTTACTGTACTGAAACTGACACACAATGGGCAGATGATTGCAGCTCTACTCACCATCTAGAATAGACGTATTTCTAGAGGTTGATATGGCGGTCTTTGAAGACCTGTTTCGAGTGGAAGTCTCCAGACCAGCGCATGCTGTTAGAACAATGAACAGTCAATATATAATATACTATTATATTTAAAATACTATGCACTGGGCCAGAGAGAGAGTACAGCAGGACAGGTGCTTGCTTTGTATGCATCCAACCTGGGTTCAATCCCTGGCACCCACCCCTTATGCTCCTGATCCCTGATAGGAGTGATCCTTTAGCACAGAGCCAGGGGTAAGTCCGAGCACCACCAGTGTGGCCACACACACAAAAAAAATTAAAACAATTATAGTAACAATTATAATCGTTATTATTAACAACATTATCATTGTTATTAGTAACAATTATATTATTTAAAACATTAAAATAAAAATACCACCAAAAATGAGGGCCAGAGACATGACTCAAAGGGCTTTTGTACATGCTTTACATGTGAGAAGCAATATATATAAGCACCAAATCAAGACTAAAGAGCAAATATAACACTAACGTGAACTCTTAAATGAAGCTATGTCAAAACAGTTTATATATATGGGGCTGGAGCGATAGCCCAGCAGGTAGGGCGTTTGCCTTGCGCGGCTGGCCTGTGCCGGCCCGGGTTCGATCCCGGCATCCCATATGGTCCCCGAGCACCGCCAGGAGTAATTCCTGAGTGCAGAACCAGGAGTAACCACTGAGCGTCGCTGGGTGTGGCCCAAAAAAAAACAAAACAAAACAAAAAAAAACAGTTTATATATAAAAGCTAAAATTACATATAAATCAGAACTGGCATTTAGTCTGATGAATCACGTTTCATCAGAGACTATACATAGTGCCACATTTGACTCATATTGTTCTAATTAAAACATAAGGAAACATTTCCTAAATGTAAGGAAAATGAAAATAATTGGTACTAAAAGATGAGGATTTCTCTTCATCTCCCATCTCTAAGTAGGCGACCCTCTGAGAACAGCAGCCTGCCTCTGAGTACCTGGCCCTGAACTGTGCTGGGGAGGCCAGAAGGGCCACACCTGGTGGTGCTGGAGGCCATGTGACGATGGGAGCCATACCCTGACCATCTCCAGAGATGTAAAATGAGATACTCTCCATTTCATCCACTAGGCGAGAGACAGACATGCACATGCTGCGATGTGCCAGGTTCTGTCCTGTGCCCGGTCAATGTCTTCACCGAGCTTGCTGCTGTGGCTCAGGAGGCCCCCAAGTGTGGCCAGGGTGACCTGGGCAATCCCGGCACTGCAGGGTGCCCCAGCGTCACCACCTGAGCCCTGCCACTGAACTGCAGGCCCACAGGATGGAGAGTCACCAGGTCTCTCTCTGTCCCCAAATTCTTATGGCTAAGCATTTAGTAAAAACAATTTGAAAAATTCTCTTTTTTTGAGCCACACCTGGTTATGCTCAGGATTTATTCCTGGCTCTGTGCTCAGGGGATCATATGGGGTACCAGGGACTGAACATGGATTGGCTGCACGCAGAGCAAGTATCCCACCCGCCACCTGCACAATCACTCCTCGCACTATAGTGTTCTCACACCATCGCTCCAGCTCCTCTTAAACTGAAGCCTCTTCATAAGAAAAGTGGGCATTTCTTTCTTATGAACAACAAAAAAAAATTATAATCGAGAGTCCTCTTGCGGCACTGCCTGCACAGCAATACGAACATGGCATAAATGCCCAAAGGACAGATGTGGAGCATTAGACTCTTCAGACCCTGCCTGTAAAGAACAGACATGTGCGGGCTCATGGAAAAACCAACTGCAGTCATGCTTGGAAAAAGTTTTCCGAGAGCTACGTGATTGTTCCCACTGTGTGTTCAAGGGCATGCCTCACCCCCACGTCCTCTCTGGGACCCTCCTCTGGATGTGGAGCTCTGCCCTCGTCCCCCTCTCCGGCCTCTTCCTCGGCCTCGGCCTCTGCTCCCTACAGCTGCCATACTGTCGTCGGAGTCATTGGCCACCTGCTCCGCCATGTCTATGCTCAGGTCCTCGGCACTAAAGGCGGAGGTGGAGTCCTCTGACTGGGACCGCAGGGCTCTGGCTCTCTTCATAGCCTGGAGAGACACAGGGACAGGACACATGCTCGCAGATGAACCAGCATGAAGGCCACACACTCTACACTGTGCTAGAAAGCGGAAAGCCGGGAAACACTCATCAATGACTCAATGCCTAGGGTTTGGCAGAGCATCATAGAGCTGACACTACCAATACAGAGGCCTTCTGAAAAGGTTTACCAAGAGCGATGGATTAACACGGAGAACTGGGAATGCCAACGAGCAGCCCAGATTCAATACCACCAACTGTAACACAGAATTCTGTGAGCCACTTTGTATAATGGGCTCTTAGTTCAACAAAAATGAACAGGTCTAATGTCAGTATTTATAAGGGCCACAGGTACTATATATTTGCCTACAGTAACACTGCGATATAATTCTTTTTTTTTTTTCCTTTTTTGGGTCACACCCGGCAATGCTCAGGGGTTTCTCCTGGCTCTGCACTCAGGAATTACTCCTGGCGGTGCTCAGGGGACCATATGGGATGCCGGGGATCGAATCCGGGCCAGCACAGGCCGGCCGCGTGCAAGGCAAACACCCTACCCGCTGGGCTATCGCTCCGGCCCCAGCGATATAATTCTTGAGCCACTTTGTACAATGGCTCTTAACTCAACTAAATTGTATAGACAGTCTAATGCCACTATTTCTAAGGGCCACAGACACTGTATATTTATCTACTATAATACTGCCACCCTAAACAGCTGCTCCTTCTTTTTGCCCAAAATAAAAGCTCAGTGGGGTAGGATTTTTATTTTATACTGGCAAGCTTCAGAAGAAAAAGAAAAGAAACCTATTAACAACAACAGTAGACATAACTGGAACAAATCAAAGGCAACTACTGGCTCAGTCCAAGCCAAGCAACAGAGGTCCTGAGGCCCAAGACTGACAAACCCACGAGTCATTCTAGTCAAGACACAAATGATAAATGAGCACAAGAGTCTCAAGAGAAAAGTCACCTCTCGAACTTCATCATCTTCTTCATTAGTATTTTTCTGTCTGCTTTCTCGGAAACGACGTACCTGAAACGTAAGACAGTAAATCATGCATGTCACCCATTTCTGCTACGCAAATATTCTAAATGTGATACACAATGTTCCACATTAAAACTTATATGACTTACATTGAAATTCTCAGAAATGTACTCCTAAGAAAATTTTATTACCTGCTATCAAAATGTTCTAAGTTAGGGCTGGAGAGATGGTACAACAGGGAGGGCGTTTGACTTGCACCCAGCCAACCAGAGTTCAATCCTTGGCACTCAACATGGTCCCCTGAGTCCTGCCATGTGGAATCCCTGAGTGCAGATCCCTGAGTGAGTCCTGAACATCACTGGGTGTGACCCACAAAACAAAACAAAGTTAAATCATGAAAAAGCTTCCTCAGACAGCAGATGAAAAATCTTCTAATATCCTGTGGGTTAATATAATAGTTAAAAAACTAAAAAAAACCAAAAATCTGGGGCTGGAGCAATAGTACAGTGGGTAGGGCATTTGCCTTTCCCTGAGCACTGCCAGGAGTAATTCTTGAGTGTAGAGCCAGGAGTAACCTCTGAGCATTGCCAGAAGAGACCCAAAAAGCACATGCTCACCCTCTGCTTCTCCTGTGATCACCGATCTGTCTACTTTGTTGGGCCTTTTCTAGAACATCAGAGTTGGACTTGCACAATAAGCGGCCTTTCCAGACGGGCTTTTTCACTTAATAATGTGTGTAAGGATCCTCCATGTCTCCTGTTAATTCACCCACTGAAAGACATCCTGGCTGTTTCCAAGTGCTGGCAACTAAAAATAAAGTGGCCATGAAACTGAAGGCAGAGCTTTGCGTTTGCGTTACACACTAAGGAACACCATTTCTAGATCGGACGTAATACATTTGACTTTAAGTTTCTGCCAAACCATCTCCCTAAGTGACTCTACCAGGTATTACCCAGGCCGGCAGAGATGGGACGTTCCCACTGTCACATGTCCCCAGAGCACTTGCTGGTGCTGGCGTTCCAGGTCACCGAACAAGGACAGAGGACCTCTATTTGATGTAGAGCATCCTTTTCTATGCTTTACAGCAAAGAATACAAATCAGTTTAAAAGGGGCCGGAGCGATAGCCCAGCGGGTAGGGCGTTTGCCTTGCACACGGCTGGCCCATGCCGGCCTGGGTTCGATCCCTGGCATCCCATATGGTCCCCGAGCACCGCCAGGAGTGATTCCTGAGTGCAGAGCCAGGAGTAACCCCTGAGCATTGCCGGGTATGACCCAAAAAGCAAAAAAAAAAAAAAAAAAAAAAAAAAAAAAATCAGTTTAAAAAAATCTTTTATAATTATTATTTTGCTTCTAGAGTCCACTCCTGGCGATGAACAGGTCTGGCAGTGGGGGCCAAATGGTGATCACCAGGTGATTCCCAGAGGTGCCTGGAGATCCAGGTTTTTATTCATTTGCATGATGCCCACCCAGGAGATCCAGGTTTTTTGTTGGAAGCTACACCCAGTAATGCTCAGGGTCACTTGTGGCTCTGCCTGCACTCAGGGATCACTCCTGGTGGGGCTGTGAGTTGTTTTTTTTTTGGGGGTGACACCCTGCAATGCTCAGGAATTATTCCTGGCAGTGCTCAGGAGGCTATATGGGATGCCGGGTATCGAATCCGGCTTTGCCGCATGCAAGGAAAATGCCCTACCCCTTTGTGCTATCACTCCAGCCCCATGTTTTATTTTATTTTGCTTTTTGAGTAACACCTGGCAATGCTCAGGGTTCATTCCTGATTCTGCACTCAGACATTACTCCTGACGGTGATCAGAGGACCATATGGGATGCTGGGGATGAAACCCAGATAGGCCGGATGCAAGACAAATGCCCTACCCATTGTGCTATCACTCCGGCCTGGCTGACTTCTTTACCTGAGCCTATACACTACCGTGCGTGTCTTCACCTTTTTGTGAACCACCTATCCACGTCCTCTTTACTCACTCTCTGGAAATATTCAGTATTTCTCTTAAGATTCACAAGAGTGGAGTAGGTGATAGCACAGCAGTTAAGTGCTTGCTCTGTATGGGGAGAAACCAGGTCTCTGCATGCAAGGCATGTGTGCAAACCATGGCACTCTCTAGCCTACAAAATCTTAGGCAGTTCTTAGGTCTGTACCTTCATGATTTTATCACTGACTTTTATTCCCAGAGAAGCTATTTTTTACATAAAATTCAAATGTATCACTATTTCTAGTCTTCATGGGAACTGACTGAAAATCAGCAATGAGCAGAAAGCTTTTACCCTCTAAGGTTCATTTTATAGCAAGAGCTTCAAGATCTTCAAGAGAAGAGATTATATACATGAAACAAACTACCCTTTATCGGACAGCAATCACATGTAGGCCTGCTCCAGACACCTGCTACATGCTCTAATAGAACCTCATTTTACATCACAATTACAAAGATGAGAAACTGAAACCAATCAGGAGTTCAAATACTGGTTCATGGGTTGGAGCAATAGGAGAAAGCATTTGCTTTGCATGATGCCCACCCAGGTTCAATCCCGGCATCCCATATGGTCCCGCGAACACTGCCAGGAGTGATTTCTCAATGCAGATCCAGGAGGGCGTAACACTTAAGCATAGTCAGGTCTAACAGCACGCCCCCCCCCCCACCAAAAAAAAAAATTGGCTCACTGAAAAGAAACCCTAAGCTGTTTTAAAGACTCAGACCGCCATAGATTCACTCCATCAGCTGGGTCTCTCACCTCTTCATCGATCTTATCTTCAAGGGCATCAATGTGGCTCTTTAAGAAATCGCTGTGTTTTCTCCAACTGGAACTTCACTAATTCCTCTATGGCATCTTTTCTTCCTTGTCCACAAACTCCTGCACAGCTTCACCCATTCCCTTTCCGTCAGCAGTGAGAGCTGCACATTCTGGGGGAGAGGCACAGAGTCACTGCTGGCCATGAACCCTCACTCAGAGCAACTGTGTGCACAAGGGCAATCACAGAATAAAGAAGACAGAAAGGGGCCGGAGCGATAGTCTAGCGGGGAGGGCATTTGCCTAGCACCGCGACCCGAAGGGTTCAATCCTTGGCATCCCATATGGTCCCCGAGCACTGCAAGGAGTAATTCCTGAGTGCAGAGCCAGGAGTAACTCCTGAGCATTGCTGGGTGTGATTCAAAAAAAAAAAAAAAGACAGAAAACACCTAGTCACAAAGAACAGCAGTGCTTCAGCCTATGGATAAGTATTACGGGCCAGAAAAGGTAAAGACAGGAACTGAAGGGCCAGTTAGCCAGTACAGAGGTAAGACACTGGCCTTGCATGTGGTCAATCCTGGCTCAATCCCCAGCATCACATATGGTCCCCGAGTACCACCATGAGTGATCTCGAGAGTGATCTTTGACCCTTGAGTACCAACAACTGCCTCTCACCACCCCATCCACCTAACAAGGGATGGGAAGACAGTGCAGGAGAGAAGTAGCAGCTACTGCTGAGAGGAACCGATCACGTTAGCCAATCTGGTAGGCAGATTGGAATAGTGTTCACATTCTAATCCCACAGCCTGGGGTCGCACTACATGGGCGAGGGATTAAGATTATAAACGGAATAAGGGTCAGCATCATCTTACTGTAAAAGCAAAGATACTCAAGGACTCTCCAAGTGGGATCAGGATGGTCACAAGCATCCTTAAAACGGAAGAGGCAGATCCACGGCTGTGCAGCTTCAGCCTCATGGTGAGCGGCCCTATGGAGTTCCCGGGGAAAGGCCAAAGGCTCGGCCAGCGCCTGGTCGTGTCCTACATGGCTCCTAGGGCCTGCTCGCCATGCAGGCGGCTGCGCCTGCTGGGCTCGGAGCAAGGATTGGGGCCCTCGCCCAGTCCCCAGCCTCCGGGCTCAGGGGGTGTGACTCTGAGCTCCAGCCACCACAGCCAACTGCCGCAAGACAGAGACTCCAGATCCACGGCTGCGCAGGTGCGTGGCGGCTCTGCCGCCACAGTTTAATCTTAGACACAATGTATTTTAGCACCACGTCCTTTCAGGATCTTTCTCATTTGTACACTTCAATGATCATTCTATTTGCATCAAACTGGAGAGGTTGATATAGCATGCAGAGCCTCAGATGCAGCTGGGGGAGCTGGAACTTGGCTCTCCCCTGGCTCAGCTGACCATTGGGGCCCCAGGAGGACAGATGGGTTTTGGGTGTTGGCCCATCACCTCTGGGGGTCCCGGAAGCAGCCGGATGAGACTCAGCCACCACATTAGCGGCCATTTTCGCTGTCCGGATGCTGCAGCACATTAGAGCCCGCCTGGGAGGGACACTGACCTCAAGACCAGATTAACAGAGCAAAATGAGTTTGAGCCCAGGTAGGCAGCTCCCAGAAATGGGAAACATCGGGAATTCGTCAGATGGAGCTGGGGTCGCCCCTTCCCTCTCCATTTGGTCTGAGCCCGGTAGCCCCGCCCAGGAGCTGCCCTGGGGTGACCAGCCATAGCATGCAGAGCCTCAGACGCAGCTGGGGGAACTGGAACTCGGCTCTTCCCTAGCTCAACTGACCATGAGGCCCCCAAGGAGGACAGATGGGTTTTGGGTGTTGGTCCATCACCTCTGGGGGGTCCCAGAAGCAGCCAGATGAGACTCACCCACCACATTAGCCGCCATTTTTGCTGTCCGGACGCTGACCATGAGGCCCCTAAGTCGCGCGGCCACTTGCAGCCACACGGTCCATCAAACTAGTGGAAATAGTTATGTCCTTTAATGTACTGCATTCTACGATGTGTAGGAAAGGTAGGCAGGAGGGAGAGATAGAGAGGAGAGAAAAGATATACAGAACCTGCCAAGTAGTTGGGGTGCAGGAGGGGGAGGGAGATGGGGACATTTGTGATGGGAGATGGGTTCGGGTGGAGGGATGGGTGTTGGAACACTGGAACCAAAACTCGAGCATGAGCATATTGCAATTGTATGTCTAAAAGTGGTGTAATAAAATTAAAAAAAAAAAAAAACAAACAAAACAAACAAACAAAAAAACGGAAGAGGCAAAGGGAGGCCTCAGTGGGGAAAATGTCCAGATACAAAACATGCTGTCACTGAAGAGAAGGGAAGAGGCGATGAGCCAAGGAAAGAGATGGGTCATCTAGAAGAGAGGAAGAAAAAGGTACTCTAGGGACTCTAGACAGAACGACAGTTCTTGCCTTCAGCACAGCAGACCCAAGTCAAATTTCTGACCTAAAGAAGACAATAAACCTGCACTTTTTAAAAACCAGCAACTTTGTGAAAATTAGCTTCAACTGCAATAGGAAACTCATTTAAAGAATAGACGTTTGAGAAGCATATAAGTGAAGAAGCATATAAGTGAAGAAGTAAGTGTAGCTCCTCTCACTCAGCTGTACCAACTTGGAACATTTCTGAAATCCTATCCAGATGCATAAATATACCATGGCTAGCAGAGCAGAGGTAAGAGAGTCATAGGAGACATGCCATCAGTGCTGAAGACTGCCCCCAAGTATCTGCTGCCCCACACAGCGTCACCCGCCTTTCATGGAAACACCCCAGGCTCCCCCTGTTTAAGTGATCAAATATCGCCCCCCTGAAAACAAATCAATAAAATACAATAAAACAATAAAACATATTCTATGTGCAAATTTGTCACTGCAAAACGGAACTGTGATGAAGAGATTACCTTCTCTGCAGTCTGAAAATACTGTTTCACGAGGTCTTCAACTCTGAGAGTTGTTCCTTCCGAAGGTTTTGTGATGAGTTTCCCCAGATTGATCTCTTCTCCTAGATGAAATAAGCCCAGGAGAGAAGAACAGCTTCCATTACACTGCTAACAATGTGCAGACCTTAGCAGACAGAGAGCGCAGGATCAAAGCTGCCAAGAACCTCCTCAACCTGGTCAGGTCTGGACAGAAACATGGTCTCTGCTCCTAGAGAGAGCTCCTAGCTCTCTCACAGCTATTCCCACAGGGCGGTCCAGAGGCCACTGCAGGAGACACAAAGGTCAGAGCAACTTTTACCTGGGTAGGGAAGATGCTGCCTGGCCCTTACACACTCCAGCATGTGAACTGACAATAGAAAGAATCACGGGTGAAGCTGTCGACACCTCAGGCTGGGGAGACCACTCAGAGGCCAAAGAGCAGCTGGGGAGCTCAGGTGCATGTAGGGGCTCAGGTGCAAGCCCCCAAATAAAGGGTAATCCCTGAACACCATTAGGTGTAACCCAAAAGTTACAAAAGCACTACTGACGCCATATAACGAAGATAGGCGCAGAGAACCTGACTGGAGCCACCAATAATGTGTCACAGGGGTGAGGGGATGATGGGGACTCTGGCGGTGCTAAGGTCACTGTGCACATGAGGACCGTAAATGTGTCACAAGGCACGGGCAGGGAATGGAATCTCCGGTGGTACAGAGGTAACTGAGCATGAGGGCCATAAATGTAAACACATTACCTAAATATGAATGCTTCTGAAAAAAGCCACCAACAATCCTCAGCTTAAAACAAGCCAGTTTCACTTAAGAATATCCCTGAGGGCTGGGCGGCCCAGGGGAGGCGTTGCCTGCGCGGCAGGCCCACCGGCCCGGCGATCCCCGGCACCCATAAGGTCCCCCGACGACGCCAGAGTAATTCTTGAGGCAGAGCCAGGAGAAACCCCTGAGCATTGCCGGGGTGACCCAAAGCAAAAAAAAAAAAAAAAAGAATATCCCTGAAAAAAGCAGCACATTTAAATGACTGAATTACATCAACTCATAGCCTTCAACTACCTATTCTTTTTTATTTATTTTTTATTTTTGGGGGCAGGGAGGGGGAGGTGGTGTTGAAGACAACTGGAGCGAGGATGTTGGGTCACACCAGGTGGGGCTCAGGGTCTATCCCCAACACTGGGAACAATCCCAACAATGCTCTGGGAACATACGCAGCACCAAGGAACAATGCAGAGTTCACGTGCACAAGGCAAAGCATCTCCCTGCCCAGACTATGTCTCTGGCCCACACCAACTCCTTAATAGCCCATGAGGTAACCGGAAGCTATGCTAGAAGAACTTCTGTTGCACTGACAAGCAGGATGTCTGTCTCAAACATCAGTAGGAAAAAAACAAAGCAGGGGACAGAGAGTCTCTCTGGAAATTCCTCAAAGGTTCAGTCTTGGTCCCTGCTCTACTGACAACACTCAAGAATAGAGCTCACAGTATCACAGGGCCGTGGGCCCGACGTGGAAGTCACAAGTAAAAAGACAGGCATCCCTTATCCATAGGAACAGACTCTGACAAGACACGGTGGTAGAGTTAGAGCAAAGGTAAAAAATGAGAGGTTATGACAGACAGAGAAGAAATAAACTGGGGCTGGAGCAATAGCACAAGCCTGCAACCTGGATCTCCAGCATCCCATATGTCCTTAGAGCACCACCAGAGAATCAGACCAGAACCCCGAGCATCGCTAGGTGACCCAAAGCCCCTGCCCAAAAAAAAAAAAACTAAGCTTTAGTTCTTTCATATAGTATCACCAAAACGAATGGGACGTTAAAGCAAACAAGCAAAGAACACTTCTGCAGAGGGAAGCCACGCGCGCCAACATGGTGAGACAAGACTGTTTTTATTTTATTTATTTTTGGCACACCTGGAATGCTCAGACCTGGCTCTTGCCAGGAATCACCCCTGGGTGCTCTGACCTGAGCCGGAGACGACCCGGTTGGGGCGCCAGGCAACGCCCTACCCGCTGGCATCGCCCCGCCCAAGCACATGTTTTTAACACACTTGATGAGGGTGATTCATTCTAACGGAACTGGAAATGGGTTACCTGATCATTAGAAAGGCCAAACTTAGGATCACTATTTTAAATAATGAACAGTCCTAAATCATACATACTCTAAAACTGAAATAATGCAACCAAAGAGTATAGTTTATGAAGTCAGTAATATATAGCAAAAACATTGATCTTGAGAAAGTGTTGCGTCATTGTTTAATAAAACTACCATTATAGAAAAGACCTTCCATTTCTTCACTTATAGTAGTCTTAAAATTATGCTATTTAAAAGAGATTTAATTATATGAACTACAGGTTTTGTCGAAAGAAAGAGGGGCCAGAGATAGTACGGCAGGGAAAGCACTTACGCCTTGAACACAGAGACCCGGGCAGTCAAACCCAGAACTATACGGTTCCCCAAGCCCCACCAGGATTAAACCCTGAGCACAGCTGAATGTGGTTCCAAAACAAAAAACAAAATCAACCAAATAATAAGTGGGGTGAACTGGAAAGAAGCATACTAAAACATGCTTCACTATGCAAATTTTCCTTATATTACGTAAGACCATTTTTAGTGTATTCTGAAAGTAATGAGACTTACCTATCTTTTCCTTCTGTTCTCTATGCCTGAAAAAATGGATGATATCTTTCGGGTTAGCCACTCGATCCACAAATTTCTGGCTAAAGCGAAGAACATTAAAAGGTTCAAAACCTCCGCTATAGTCCACCTGGAAACACAGAACAACCTCAGTCTAGGAATCAACAGGCTGGCTATTTTTTGCAAGCATGTTTATTATGTTCATGTTAATATAAATTAAAATTTTTAAGTTAACTAATTTTCTACAATTTATTTTAAAGTTCATGGTGTTGTTATCTATTTGGAGAAAAATCATAGTACAGAGTCTTGTAAGTTTATGCGGCAACACTTTTATATAATGGATTTTATAAGAATCCTCCCCACGGAAAGACTAACAGTTGAAAGACTGTGAATTTCTAAAGAACTTCAAAACTTCCAAAACAGAACCAAACCTCTCTATCAGAATAATGAAGAGTCTTAGACATCTTTTGACACACAGGCTTTAATGTGAGTCTCAAACATCTTCCACATGAAACAAGAACAGTGCTGGAAGCCCAGGGAGAGCAGCAGGGATCCGCCTTCAGCAACAGGGGCGGAGCTCCAAAAAGCCGGGCCTCCCTGTCCTCACTACACTTCTGAACGGAGCCTGTTTCCCTCCACCAGCACTTCTCTAGCATGCTGACACCTGCCCTGCTCAGCGTCCATACCACCCTTAACCTGTCCCCTAAACACAGCCACACCCAGCAGAGTTGATGTTCTGTCCACTGACATTTTGTCCACTCACACTCCAGAAGTAACTTGGGTTTAAAACACACCTTTCTGGGGCCGGAGCGATAGCCCAGCGGGTAGGGCGTTTGCCTTGCACACGGCCGGCCTGTGCTGGCCTGGGTTTGATTCCCAGCATTCCATATGGTCACCTGAGCACCGCCAGGAGTAATTCCTGAGTGCAGAGCCAGGAAAACCCCTGAGCATCGCCAGGTGTGACCCAAAAAAGCAAAAAAAAAAACAAAAAAAAAACCAAAAAAAAAACACCCCTTTCTCTACTCAACCTGCCCCAACATGCAAAACAACGGGTGCTATTGGGCAATCTACACAAACACTGTTGTCACCTGTGCTGGAAGGAGGTGTGTGACCCTGTTCCTTTACTTCACAACTGAATTAGTTGTCCACTGTGCTCAAGGAAGGTGAAGTTAGAGATGACCCAAAGGACTAGAGCATAGGCTTTAATGTGGGAGCCCCAGATTCAGCCTCTGACTCCAAAAGGCCCCCAAGAGCTGGCAGGAGTGGCCCTGAACAATGGAGCACATGGGCCCTGCCACAAAAGGAACATTGATGTCCTACTTATAGCTGGTTGTTCTGAAGGTGTCAGGCAGACACAGATGGTAAATGGTCTAAAGGCGTCAGGCAGACACAGATGGTAAATGGTCTAAAGGCGTCAGGCAGACACAGATGGTAAATGGTCTAAATGGGTTGGGCAAACACAGATGGTAAATGGTCTAAAGGTGTCAGGCAGACACAGATGGTAAATGGTCTAAAGGCGTCAGGCAGACACAGATGGTAAACGGTCTAAATGGGTCGGGCAACACAGATGGTAAATGGTCTAAAGGCGTCAGGCAGACACAGATGGTAAACGGTCTAAATGGGTCGGGCAAACACAGATGGTAAATAAATGGTCTAAAGGCGTCAGGCAGACACAGATGGTAAATGGTCTAAAGGCGTCAGGCAGACACAGATGGTAAATGGGCTCGTGGGGCCTAATCAGAGCAGCAGAAGCTGAGGCAGAGTTAGGTCTCCCCAAATCCTCCCAACAGCTCAGAATCATCCTTCATGGTCTAAGAGCTTGGATCTGTCTATAGGTTAAAGGTGAGGTTTCTGTCCATGTTGTAATGACCCGAGCCAGCACTGTATAAGGACCTGCAGGGCCCAAGCAACTGTTACCAAACTGTAAATGCACCTGGCAGACAGACATGCAACCTCTCACAGGAGAGGATGGACGGGAAATGCACACACAGGAGAAGGCACAGGAAAGATCTACTCTGACCTGGTCCTGAAGAGGAGGCCTTCAGCAGTGTTGTGAAAATGCCACAAAAAACAGAAAGTGCTTCCACAGTACAGGACTAGCATGGACAGAGGGTGTGAGCCCCACGGGGCCCTGAGTACAGCACCTTCCAGTGCCACAGAATGGAGCCCAGGTGTGCTGGCGGAGTAAAAGTGGAGTAAAAGCGGGCGGAGGCTGGAGATGAATGAAGGGCAGACCATGAAGACCTGGTGCTATTAGACAGTTCGAATGAACAGTCAGTGCAGGGGGATTGTGGTGTCAGGTTTCATAGAGAAGCTTTTGCATCAGCAGCTAGACAACCCGAGGCCACTGGAAGTGTTCTCCTTCCTACTTCAGATGGAAGCCATGGGGATGGCAGTGCACGCCATTCTCCTGTGACACTCAGCAGGCCTACTTGGTGTGATACTTACACGCAGACGCAGAAGAGGCTTTTCCGGCTGTCGAGGATTTCCCCAGACGTTCACGCTCAGCATTGTCAAGCATTTCTTCAATCTCAAAATTATATAAAAACCAAAAGATTAACTCAGTTTAAATCAGCTCAACAGTACTTGACATTCCTAGCACAATATTTCTAAGCTATAAAAGTTCGAGATTCCCTTTTCTTTTTTGAAAGTTCTTGAGTTGTTGTTACAGTCTATGTTCTTCTGGGGGCCAGAGAGATGTACAGTGGGTACAGCATTTGCCCTGTACAGGGCTGACCTGGGTTCACTCCCGGCACCCCACATGGTCTCCTGAGCTCACCACGAGTGATCCCTGAGCACAGAGCCGGAGTAAGTTTGAGCATCAGATGGTGTGGCACAAAAAACAAAACAAAATACTAGAAACTATTATCACTATCTTATGATTTTGTTCTAATTGTTTGTGACGTTAGCACAATTTATTGCACATTTGGGCCCGGCAAGTAATGAAACAGGTAGTGCTCTTGTTTTACCTGAGGCCAACCTGGGTTTGGTCCCTGGCACTCTATGTGATCCGCTGAACACTAACAAGAGTGATCCCTGAGCACAGAGCCTGGAGTAAGCCCTAAGCACAGCCAAATGTGACCCCCCAAAAAAAAAAAAAAACAACTAAAAATTTATAACACCTTTAACCTAGAAACTGAACAAACAGTGGTTCCAAGAGGTGTCAAGATGGAACAAAGCAAATGACTTCACTTCACCTGTCAACTGAAAAAGACCATTACCTAAGAGGGTTACCTTCTCAAAACAGAAGCTCTGAATGGCTTGGGTCACTTTGGGATTATCTGGATTAAAAAAGGTCGGGATGGTTAGCCAGAACGATATCCTCCATAAAAAACTGCCGCACTGTGTGAAGAGGGATTTTCTGCATATTCATCTTCCTGCCTTTGACACGCAGCAGACCCACATGTCTGCAACGAGGAGGGAAATGAAGGTCCATGTTAACACTCCAACTCCCCAGGATGAATTGTGCACACAGTTCCTTCCTTTCTGTCTGATTTGAAAATGCAACAATACTCACTTCTTTACAGCTTCTCCTGGAGAAAGAGCAGTAACCACCGAACTTCCGGGCTGTGACACATAAAACAGCTGCTGCTCATTTTTGGTCGGAGCGATTTTACACTCATGTTCATGTCCCCAGATAACAAGGTCGATGAAGTCATCCAAGAATTGTTCTGGAATGAAGTTAGTATTCCCATGTTTACTCCTAAACAAAGGTTTCGAGATAATGTATACCTTCATTATAAAAAAAAACACACACTGCAGATAAATATCATGGTATATATAACTAAATAGAAATGTTCAACAATATATAAAAATTTCACAGTTATCATATCTTTATAGATGTTCCTTTACTCTGGAAAGACTAACCACATTTCTCCTCTATGCCAGAAATTTGGAAGACAAATATTGCCCTCACAGGGTTCACAGACCTGCCAGACGGACAAGTGTGTACAAAGAGAAAGCAGCCCAGTCTACACTCAGAAGTGAGAACCTATACAGCTCTAGGTTCCACCTCTCTGGGAAGTTTAAAAAAAAATCACAGCCTACAAGTGGCCTAATGATATACCCCAAAAATGAACACAGAAAATAGCAGGGTCTAAACTATGCAGACTAAAATCATCCTCAATGTGCCAGTCACTTCTGAACGTGTTTCATTCACCAATCAGAAAATTCACAGGTATAAAGAAGTTGGTCTATGTAAGAGGTGAGTTATTATTTATAGGTTCATAGAATTTGGGTTCGGGGGCCACAGCTACTGGTGGTCAGAGCTTACTCCTGGCACTGCCCCTGGGATTCACTCCTGGTGGGCTTGGGGACTATGTGCTCAGGGTTGACCCTGGGTCAGCTGCGTGTAAGGAAGGCAACCCCCTGCTCTGGCCCCCAGGGGTGAGTTTTTAGCATAGAACAAAATACCATATACATAAGTGTTTTAAAATTCTAATTCAATACTATGGGAAGTCATTAATGTGAAAACCCAAGGTAAGCCAAGGAGGTAAAGTATTCCCTAATACTGACTTAACTCACTGGAAATTTAAATATTCAAGTATCCAACCTAGCACTGCCTACATGCAAAGCAACATTCCCTGTATTCATCCATTCAACAAATCCTCCCTGAGACTCTACTATGATCAGTGTTCGGAGCCTCACCCAGACACTGGTGACACAGCAATGAACTGAGTCCCTGCACTGCTGTTTGAGAGGGCAAACACGCAGAAAGACAGACATGTGCAAACATTTCTTTGTTTTTGGTTACGTGTCAGTTGGTAACAGATGCTATAAAGCAAAATCAAGGGACAAGTGACCTAGAAAGGGGATGTCACTTTACGTAGGATAGTCAGGACACAGTGAGCAAGGGCAAAAGCAAGGAGAGGACAGTGCAGTGGTGGGGCTCAACAACAGCAGGACAGCAGAGGGGAAGGACGGGTGAAATCAGAGACACATGTACTTACCGAAAGATGTTTTCTTGTTAAGAAAAACCCAAGACACAGGTGAGGGTGTGACATTCCTCTCTAAAGAGAAACAGGATGAATACCACAAGACCCAACTAACTGAACGAAGCAAAGACTCTTCCAAGGAAGAGGAAAGACCCCATTAGGGTTAACTCTGGTCTGCGACCTGAAATTGGTGAAAATCACCTGACTGAGATGTTCTGCATGGTAAGGTTCCCTGTAGCCTCAGTGTTCTCTGAAGTGAGAAAAAGAAACCATACCATAGAGAGAAAATAAAGTAAAATATAAAAGGCTCAATAATTCTCAATGTAAGAACGTCTGTTTAAGTCCACAGAACAACTAGAAAAGCACCTATCAGTGTGGAGAGAACAGGGAACATGAGTCTAACGCCACCACAGAAGAGCCACGGAACCAACAAAGGGTTGGGAGAAAAGGTGAGCCGACCGAAGACTGCTAAGGTGCAAAGTGGCCTCAGATGGAGAGACTGTAACTCTGGACCCAAGCCAGTGCATCTGCTTCTCACGCAGAAAGGCTAACTAACAATTCTGACTGAAAAGTTTGGGAGATTTGGGAATATTCATTTTATATTTACTATTATGTCTTACTGATAAGCTATTAACTTTTACAGTAGGCACAGATGTTGAAGTTTCCAAATGCATTTGCACAAGTACATCTAAGATTCTGCCTGATCTTGCACTGATGACCTTCAAAGAACAAAAACCATTTTACAGAAACAGATAAACTTAAGAAGATTTAGAGAACCTGTACTCTTGACTCAAAATACCTCTGAAAATACGCGTACCTGTTCTGATGAATAATGAATAGGTTGAACCAAGAGTTCTCATCCTCCTTTGGTCTCAACATCGTTACGTTTTTGTTCACGAACATTCGATACAGCCTCTCATCTGGAATGGATCCTGAAATGAAGAGTACATTATTTGCTTTCTTACTTTGCTTTTAAAAATGAGAATATTATGTACTTCTGAGATTTCATGTTCCAATCAGAGATATATCTGAAATCAGGACTCACTATTACCAAAACGAACATATGCGAAGTTCACTAAGGGACTAGAGAGGCTTCACGGGGCAGAGAGCAAAGTCTGCCTCAAGAGCTCTCAACTCAATCCTCCACTCCACATCGTACAAGCATAGTGAGGAGCCCCTGAACACCTCTGTGTCACCCCAAAACAGTCTGAGTATGTATATGTACACTGTGTATAAAAATGAGGTCTTAATAAATGTACATACATTATTTTTCATGTTAAAATATTTATACTTAAAACATTATAAAATATACTATTAAAACAAGTAGGGAAAAATATACCCCTAAAAACTATACATATTTTTTAAATTAGAATTTGCTTTTCAGGGGGCCAGAAAGAAAGTATAGAGTCAAGACACTAGCCTTGCATGCAGCAGACCAGGGTTCAACCCCAGACACTGTACATGGACTCCTGAGCACCACCTGGGTAATTTCTAAACAGAGAGCCAGTGACAGCCCCTGGACATCTCTGGGAGTTACCCAACATCACATATATAATAAAAGATACTTTTAAATAATTTAATTTTTATATGCCAAGTGATCACATTATCAAGTGGAAGAGACCCCCCCAAAAAAAAAAAAACTACGAAAATTGTATTTTTTAAGCATTACAAAAAGGGAGGCATGATGAAAAGACAGGAATTATTACGGGAGGAAGCCAAGCTAGGTAGCAAGTTGGTAATGTCTTAGAGGGAAGCCAACAAGTTCAGCTTTAGAAAGAATTGGTGATACCACTGGGGAGGGTGACAGTGGATAGCAAAACACGGAGCTGGGACAGACTGTGTAGAGCCGGCTAGGCTCTGTGCTGGAATACCGAGGACACTGATAATTTGTAGGTAGGCAGGGTGTAAAGAACACGAGGAAGAGAAGACAGGGCAGTTTAGCAGAGAGCATTAGGCTTCAAGGCGACACTGTCCCACATCTGCCCCCAAACCCATGGGAGTTACTGAGATGAAGTGTCACAGTAAACTAAGTCCCAACCATTCTATTCCACAGAAGGTAGGAAGCTCAGGGAGAGCTGAAGAAACTGCATGCAGGAGCCCTGGGATGTTCCCAGGCACCACGTGGTCCCCTGAATAGCACTGCGAGTGATCCTTAAACAAAATGTAGTCCAAAACCACACCCCTCCCCAAATAAAATACAAATACTGGGTCAGTCAGGGAGCGAGCTCCAAGGGCTAGGAGGAGCAGGAGGAGCAAACCCAAAGCACGGTGTCAGGAACAGGTCTGAGCACCACAGGCATGGCCCGAAAGTCAGAAAGGTACTCAGGGGCAAGTATCAAGTATCATTTTCCCCCTATAAGGAAATAATTAGATACAATACACAAAAAATGGTGTTTGTCTCACCTTTTCTCCCCGCACAAATTACCTCCAGATTTTGATTTTCCAGTTGCTCGATTATTAACAAATGGTAAAACAACAGGGTCTTACCTAAACCATAAAGGGCAATTTTTGTGCTTCCTTTCTGAAGGAGAACAGGACTAATGTCTATCTTCTCCACAGACATAGACCGTCCAAAGTGATTCACGAATCCAGCACAACTCAGAATATCCAGAGCGCAGAGTGCATCTGCCTATGCAGAGTATTTTCAATGAGTGAAATCTATATAATCAGACAATGTGTATCTAAAACTAATCTGCCTACCATATTACTCAAGTATACTTCATATACTAGTTATCAAAAAATTTAGGACAGCATCTTCTCAAAACAAAATTATACAGTGGAAAGTATCTGATTTTATAGTAACTAGAATCACATTTAAAACTGAGTTTGCTAAATGAAAAGTTAATGTCTCACCAAAATTTAGCACTGATGTCCTCGCAACTAAAAAATAACTAGCAATAAATCAGTGCTATGTAAATAATAAGCAGATCTCCTAACACTTTAACAGAAGACCAGACTTCTTGGTTTTCGGACTACACCCAGTTATGCTCAGGGACCAAGCCTAGTAGTGCACGGGACATCAGGTGCAGTGTCAGGGCTTAAATAGGGGGTCAGCCGCATGCAAGGCAAGTGATTTGACCGCTATACTATCTTTCAGGCCTAAGACTAGGTATTCTGCAAACTATTACATAGATGTCAGCTGTTTGCTCCCGCCTCCTGGGTACTATTAATCACAGTACTACTGAAGTAAAAGCATTCCTAATATACCAATTATAAGTCTACATTTTAAAAAATTCTCTAAAAGGAGTTAAGAGCTTAAATGAATAAATTAAGATAAAAGGCCAACTGGATTTCCGGAGACTCAATTTGAGTAAATAGTTCCAGGAAGAATGCTTTCTACGCACAAACTAAAATGACCATTTCTGAAATTTCAATGAAATAACCCAATAATTACCCCTGTGGGATCATCATGATTGCCATGAATGCTGAACACCGAATCGAAATGTTGAGATTTCCATCTTGGTAGTTCACCCACGGAAACCTTAAAGGAAAAAAGAAGTGACAGTTCCTTTCAGTCAGAGAGTGATGCTGTAATGGTCCTAACAGGCGGAATCCTGATGGACAGTGATCACAGTTCCTGTCAGAGTCAGAGAGTGATGCTGTAATGACCCTGACAGGTAAAATCATCATGGACAGTGACCACAGTTCCTGCGAGAGACATAAACTGATGTTAAATCGGCCCTGACAGGCAGAATTGTCATGACCGTGATCATGGTTTCTTTCAGAGACATAGACTGATGCAGTGATCACGGTTTGTCAGACACAGACTGATGCTATAATGGCCCCGACAGGCGTAATCACCATGGACAGTGACAATGTGCACAGCGGGCAAGCAGGGGGAGCAGTAGGATGACTTGTGTTATCTATATGAGGCAACAGACATATAACATAAAACATGGCTATGTGACAGGTCCTGCTGAAATTAAAATTAACAGATGGTTCTGAAAACACACTTCTAAAATGTTATAGGGGCTGAAGTGCTAGCACAGCGAGTAAGGCGTTTGCCTTGCATGCGGCCGGCCTGGGTTCGATCCCCAGCATCCCATATGGTCCCCCTGCACTGCCAGGACTAATTCTCGAGTGCAGAGCCAGAAATAACCCCTGAGCATTACCTAGTGTGACCCAAAAAAGCAATATGTTATAAATTTGGGCATTGAACTGAGCTGTACTTAAGGCTTTTTGGATTCTGCACCCAAGACCGTAAAGTTTTTGCCATCAAGGACAATCTTTTTTTTTTTTTAAATTTTATTATACCACTGTGAGATACACAATTAAAAAAAAGCTTTACATGATTGGGTTTCAGCCACACAGTCTTCCAGCACCCAAACCTCCACCACGCTCCAATACCCCAAATACCCTCCCCATTCCTCCAGGCTGCCTCTATGGTAGGCATTTTCTTCTTCTTCTTCTGTCTGTCTGTCTGTCTCCCTCCCCCCTTCTCTTACAATTAGTGGCTTGCAATACATACATTTAGGGGTTATCATATATATTGCTTTTGCCTATGTTCAATGCTCAGTTCTAGTCTGGCATTACCATTTCCAACAATTGTTAGCACACTGCCCAACATCTGACCTCCACTCACTCATATTAGATTCTAACCATTGATAAGTCCTCCTGCTTTATGTATTGCCTGTCCTTGGATATTGGTCTCGTACTATTTGTTTTATATCCCAGAAATGAATGCAGTCATTCTGTATCTGTGCTTTTCCTTCTGACAAATTTAACTCAGCATGATACTCTCCATGTCAATGCATTTATAGGCAATTTTGCAACTTTGTTTTTTCTATTTTACTCCTTCCAGGAACTCTGCTCTCCCTCCCGGCCTTTTCCTCCTGCCCCCTAACATGGGACCTTCCCATGTCAGAGACTCACAGACATGGGGCAGAGCTGCTACTGGCTCTCCCTGTGCCCAGTCGCTCATGAAGCGCCGGGAGAGATGGTGGGTTCTAGCCCTGGCCCCGCCACCCCAGCAGAGCCTCACAGCAAGCCAGACGACCCCGCACTCCATGAGGGCCTCCATTTTCCATATCCGGCCTTCGCCTCGTCAGAACTCCACCCAGAAGACCAGCCTATCACAGCCCGGGTTTGCGTGGCTGCAACGCGTTCATTAATAAATGCTGGATTTAGAGGTGACTACAAGAGTATGCCACCCGCATGGCAGAGCCTGGCAAGCTACCCATGTCGTATTTGATATGCCAGATACCAGTAACAATTATAGACCTAATTCCCATGACCTGATGGAATAGTTTGAGGCTCTTTATGTTCCTGGAGCAAGCAGGTGCCCTTGGGCTCTATTAGCATGAGATAGAACATATGGAGATGTTACTGGTGCCCACTCGAGCAAATTGATGATGAACGGGAAGACAGTGATACAGTAGTGATACAGTTTTTTCTAACAGCTGCATAGTATTCCACTGTATAGAGGTACCACAGCTTCATTATCCAGTCATCTGTTTTCGGGCACTCAGGTTGTTTCCAGATTCTGGCTATTGTGAATCATGCTGCCATAAACAGAGAAATGCAGATGGTGTTTCTGCTGTGTGTTTTGGGCCCCCAGGGTATATTCCCAGGAGCAGTACTGCTGGGTCAAAGGGGAGTTCTATTTCTAGTTTGTGGAGGAATGTCCAAATTGTTTTCCAAAAAGGCTGTACCAGTCGACATCCCCACCAACAGTAGATGAGAGTCCCTTTCTCCCCTCATCCATGCCAGCACTGGTTGTTCTTGCTCTCTTGAAAGTGTGCCATTCTGTGGTGTGAGATGATATCTCATTGTCGCTTTTAACTTGCATCTCCCTGATGATTAGTGTGATGAAGAACATTTTTTTCATATGCCTTTGGCCATGCAAATTTCTTCTTTGTGGAAGTTTCTGTACTTTTCTTCTCCCCATTTTTTTGATGAGGTTGGCTGTTTTTTTCTTGTAAGGTTTACCAGTGCCTTAAACATCTTGGAAATTAACCCTTATCAGATGGGCATTGGGTGAATATTTTTTCCCACTCTGTGGGCTGTTTTTGTATCTTGGTCACCGTTTCTTTTGAGGTGCAGAAGCTTTTTTAGTTTCATGTAGTCTCATATGTTCATCTTTGCTTCCACTTGCTTTGTCAGTGGTGTTTCATCTTTGAAGATGCCTTTAGCTTCAATCCTATATATATATATATATATATATATATATATATATTTATTTATATATATATAAAATATAGGATTTTGCCTATATTTTCTTCAATGTACTTTATGGACTCAGGTCTGATACTGAGATTTTTAATTCATTTTTATGTGATTTCTATGCATGGCGTTAAAGGAGGTCTGAGTTCATTTTTTTACACCTAACTGTCCAATTTTCCCAGCACCACTTGTTGAAGAGACTTTCCTTACTCCACTTCGTATTTTTTCCTCTCAAAGACAATCTATTCAGGAGGAAAAGGCTCTTCCTGCTTGCAAACTGACAATTTCAAAGGATTCTTCAGACCTCACTGTTTGTCAACCCATACAATCTTTCCAAAGCCTCCCCAGTCTACTGCTAAATGAAATGTCTGCATATATTACTGTAATGTCCCAAATTTTATTTTAACTATATATAATTGGCTTGTGTTATAAAAATTTAATAATAAATGATGCTTTGGAACCACAGAGATGAGTGGCATACCTGCACCAGACAAATTGTACAGCAGGTAGGTTACCTGCCTTACATGTGGTAGCCCTGAGCCAGGCACTTACTATGGAAGGTCCTCTGAGCATCGCAGGGAAATATTCCTGAGTGCAGAGCCAAGAGTAACCACTAAGTGTCTACGGGTGTGGCCCAAAAACAAAAACCAAAAAAAAAAAAAAAAAAGACTGGTATACGTGAGTTCAGGAAAATAGCCAGACAGGAATTGCTGGGCCAAAGGGCCTTTATTTGTAAATTTACTACCTATTAACAATCCCTCCCTATATAAGTCACACAAAGCATAGAGAATACAACGACAATGTGTGAAAGGAGCAGTTTCCCTACTCCATCAAAATACACACTGGTGGCCTCTGAAATCTGCTAGTGGTGCTATTTTCAAGAAATGCCAGAGTCCATGAGATTAACTGGTCTGGAGAATAGATTTCAGAATTTTAAAAGGTTCTTGGTAACTGCAGATCACTGATACATTCCAATCTGAGAACTGCAGGGTGTGGTCCAAAAACGAGAGAAAAAAAATACTCGGTAATTAATGCAATGTTTAATTAAATTAATATGAGTTACAGAAAACCTAAAGACAGATTATGAAAGTAACTTCAAGTGAAGGAGAAATAGCAGACTGCTAATTTGTCTTATATAGAAAATAACGTACACTAACGAATATTCCTTTAAGCACTTAAATAAACTTACTGGGGCCAGAGTGATAGCCCAGCGGGTAGGACGTTTGCCTTGCACATGGCCGACCCGAGTTCGATCCCCAGCATCCCATATGGTCCCCTGAGCCCCGCCAGGAGTAATTCCCTGAGCAAAGAGCCGGGAGTAACCCCTGAGCGTCACCGGTGTGACCCAAAAAAGCAAAAAAAAAAAAAATATATATATATATACTTACTTACTGAAACCGAAGTTTACCGACTGGTCACTGATAATTTCAAACTGTACAGGGCGGTCTCCCATGCAGTATTTTCTTAGTAACTCCAGGCAAGTATGTAATGTTTTCCTTGAGGGCTTATTTTCATGAAAAAGATCACCGCCCAATAAAATAAAATCCACCTAAATCAACAGAAATGGAATTAAAGTTAGCTTGTTTTATAAGGAATCAAATTGGTATAGGGCGACGATGGGGGAATGGTAGTCAGAGAAGGATATTAAACCTTGCCAAGGCAAATGCTCTACCACTTGAGCCATATCCCTAAGCCAGGCAAAATTTTACGAGTAAAGACAGGAAAGGTAGGAAGGAAAAAAAAATCTCACAAAAATATTCTATATATAGAGAGTGAAAGTTCTATTTATACAAAGGGTTTTCCGATCTGACTTATTAGGTTCCTAGGCCCCTTTCAGGAAACCCACCCTCACAGGAGAGAGCACAGGGGTTAGGGGACTTGTGATCGAAAAGTCTTCCTCAAGTTGCCACAATGGAGTCTGACCAAAACTGTACAATGTGATGTTACTAATTTTTTAATTACAAAGAACAAACTTAGCAGTTTAATAGAACCTGTGGGAGAAATAGCCAATTCATTCCACAGGTGCTGAGAGGTGCTGACACTTAAGGAACTAGCAAACTACAAGCTGATCGCTTTGTCCCTATCGGGACCCCTGCACTGCCTGAAAATACAGAGAGGTATGAAAGCCAGTCCCTTCCTTGTACGCATTCAGCCTAGTTAGATCCCTGACATCCCAATTGTTCCCCCAAGACTTGCCAGGAGCAAACCCCAATTCATAGCCAGGAGTAGCCCTGAACACCACCAGGTGTGGCCCCCCCAAACCCCAAAACGAACACTATTGAGGTTAGAGGAAAGGAGTATCTAACACGATGAGTTTCACCTTTTCCCAGATGAGCTTTATTGGAGGATGGTCACACAAAAGTGTGAAGGTGCCAATTGCTACTAACATAGGCACTTACAGCTAAGATGGCAAATTTTTCATACAAAACCACCCGGTATCAGGTCGAGACTGCATCCCACTTTCATCAGTTTTGCAACATACCATAGGATGGTACTTTTTTTAAAAAGTATAACACATAAAAAAAAATTTCTAATTTTTTTTTCTTTTTTGCTTTTGGGTCACACCAGCCATGCTTAGAAGTTACTCATGGCTTTGCTCAGGAGACCATATGGGATGCTGGGGATCAAGCCCAGGTCTGCTGCGTGCAAGGCAATTGACCTACCCACTGTACTATTGCTTTGGCCCCTCTAAAAACAAGTTTATGGACCTAGGAATACAGGACACCCTTGTTTTTGTGGCATTTGTTCCTCTTATCACGAGAAAATATCAGACACAACCAATGGCTCTTCAAAACCATCAGAACCACAAAAGACAAAGATAGTCTTAGGAAATTAGGTTAATTAAGAGAGGGGGCCAGAGCAATAGCACAGCAGGTAGGGCATTTGCCTTGCACACGGCCGACCTGGTTCGATTCACGGCATCCCATGTGGTCCCCTGAGCACTGCCAGGAGTAATTCCTGAGCAAAGAGTCAGGAGTAACCCCTGAGCATTGCTGGGTATGACCCAAAAAAAAAAAAAGAGAGTGAAGAGGCGTTAGCAACATCCAGATTGAGACTGCCCCACCAGCTAAGAGGCAGCATCTTAATACTATAACCATTATAAGAACTGTGTAAATATTTACGCCCTGGTCCTGACAGTGTGTTAGGTGCTGTATAACCACTCACAAGTGGTTCAAAACAAAAATATCTATGTAAGGAGAGAGCAGAGTAGAGCCGTAGAGCCTGGCAAGCTACTACCCATTCTATATTCGATATGCCAAAAACAGTAACAATAATGGACGTCATTCCCAACAAATGGAGACATTACTGGCGCTTGCTTGAGCAAATCAATGAACAACGGGAAGACAAGTGACAAGTGAAGAGAACAGAGCAAATATAAAATACTGCTGGGAAATCTGAGTGAAGACTAAGTAGTCTTTTGTATTAATATCCAACATTTTCTGTTGTTTTGGGGTCACACTCTGCACTACTCAAGTAATACGCAAGTACTCCTTGCTCGGGAGTCACTCATGAAGGGGGCTGGGGAACCACATGGGTGTTTGGTTGCTGGAGGCAAACCCCTACCCACTGCATCAACTTTCCAGCCCCTTTTCTAACATTTTCAAGACTAATATCTGTTTAACAAAGATGGCAGAGATAGTGCAAAGGGCTGGAACAAAAATCCTGGCATGACTGAGGCCCTCAAGTCTAATCCCTAGCAAGAACCATAAGGTCCCTGGCACCCCGGGTGTAGTCCTTGTGGTGCTGAGTAGTCCACAGCTGGGTCAAGTATTGCCAGTTGTGTCAAGTCCCTGGATACTGCTTGGGAAATGCTGCCAGTTGAAAACACAAGTTAGATAGGAAAAAAAGAATAGGGTAGCAGATGGTAAAAGTCCATATAACAGAAGACTTAAAAGTTGGGAAGACAGCCGGAGCGATAGTCCAGCAGGTAGGGCATTTGCCCTTACATGTGGCCGACCCAGATTCGATCCCCAGCAACCCATATGGTCCCCCCACACTGTGCCAGGAGTAACTCCTGAGCACAGAGCCAGGAGTAACCCCTGGGCATTGCCGGGTATGACCCAAAAAGAAAAAAAAGCTCTTTTTTAATTTCAAAAAAAAAGAATTTAAATTTCAATAAAAATAGTTAATATAAAGAGGAAAGTAAAAGTAACATTTATCTTTTTAATACCCACATGGGGCTGTGGAAAATGGGAAACCGAGATTGGGGACGAGAAACTGGGGAAACAAAGAGCAGAGCAGAGCAGAGCAGAATACAGCTTCCACTCCGGGAAGAAGTATTTTAGCAGCCTCGAAGTTAGAAAAGGCACAGGGCCCTCTGACCTCCTATGGGTGCAAGTTTCTTTTCCCTCAAAATGAATCCATCTCTAAAGGAGAGGATACTACACATTGCCCCATTTACTAACCAATTTATAAGTATTTACTGCTCCCTATAGCTCTCCAGATCCAGGATATAACAAGCAAAAAAGGCTTTTTTCCTACCAGGGAACAGAGAAATAAAAAAAGCCAACAACCGGTCATCTCAAAGGGTGTATGAAAGAAAGAAACAAGTGTGAAAAGAACTGGAGGTAAAGTGCAGATCTTTTCACAAAGGGAAACCTTCGACTCGGAACCAAGAAGTCACTGCTGCCAGAACGGAAGCCGAATGCACTTCTAGGGACAGTCAGAGGCGACAGGAGCCCTGGGGTACTTATTCTATTCCAGACTCAATGACAGCCACTTGAGAATTTTTAGGAGTTGTCATATGAATTTTTTTTGGTTTAAAAGTTCTCTTTGGGGCTTGAGTGACAGGACAATGGGTGGGGTGCCTGCCTTGCAGCTTACTTGAGTTCGATCCCCGGCATCCCTAAAATGGCTCAAACACAACCAGGATTCTTTTTTTTTTTTTTTTTGCTTTTTGGGTCACACCCGGCAACACTCAGAGGTTACTCCTGGCTCTGCACTCAGGAATCACTCCTGGCAGTGCTCGGGGACCATATGGGACGCCGGGATCGAACCCGGGCCGGCACAGGCCGACCGCATGCAAGGCAAATGCCCTACCCGCTGGGCTATCGCTCCAGCCCCCAGGAGTGATTCTTAAGTGCAGAGCTAGGAATAACTCCTGAACATCAATGGGGGTGGCACAAAATCAACAAGAATCTTAAAAAAAAAAATGCGAAAAGTTCTCTTTGGCTGCTACACTAAAAAAAACAAAGAATAGAAATAGACCACTGGGCAACTTGAATCCAGGATAATATGGTGAAAGTTTTAAATGAAATTTTTAAACATATGAAGCAGATAAAGTATGTATATTCAGAACCACAGGAACTGCAGAGTAGCACCTGGTTAGTACAACTAGTGGGAAAAATCAAGGCTAGTGATACTGGCAATATTTGTTTCTTCTGCCAGTATTTGTTTCTTCTCCAAGTATTCTACACAGTCATCTCAACTGTATGCTGGAATGCTTTTCTAAATGTCTACTGAAATCTCCAACTCAGTCTAAATGAGAATCCATCATCTTTCTACTAAACAAGTACCTCTTCCCTTACTCAATGCTTACTTCTGCTAATGGTACCACCATTTACCCAACTTCAACAAGCTTAGTTACCATCACCCCCTTTTTCCTTTCCTTAACATCTCCTATAACCCAGGTGTTCAAAGCTGATCTTTGTCATTCATTCCTCTTCTCCATCCCATGTCCCCAGTTTAAAGAAATCTCCCATCAGCCTCCAATGCACATGGCTGCCCGGTTCCAGAAGACTCAGGGACAGGTCTTGTGAGTGTCCTACTTTAATGAGCGTGTACTTATTAAATTACAGAGGAGTTACTGAAGCAGAACCCTTATTCAGTATTATTTGTAATTTTAAGCAAGAGTTTTGGGGGTACAAACCCTCAATCGAGTGTTTGAAGCCTTCTAATGCAGCTTGAACTGAATTCTGGGCTATTGCCTGGGCTCTAATGTGTGGCCTGCTGTGAGCCCATGTGTTCCCCAGCACACCTGCTCCCCGTGAAATGTACTTTATCCATGCTGCACCCATCCTTCCAAGCCCCACTGAGATCCTTGATTAAACTGTTATCCTCTCCAAATGGGTTCTCATCCCTCTAAATTCCCCAGAAATACATTTTATAACTTTCTTGGGGCTTTAATCATTTATCGGTCTGCAATTAGAGTATTTTGGATAGTTGTCATCTTATATACAGGTCTAAGTTGTCTCAAAATAGAAATTTTAATAGTCATCTTTATACTTCACAAATTCGTGTGTAAGGACTTGCACTTAGTAAACATCTGTTGGAGGACACGTTTAGCTATTCTGGGAGTTTTGTTGTTTTGCCCACTCCCAACTTAATCTATTTAAGCCAAGGTTCATTCTAATGAGACCTCTCTTCTATGTAAGCACTGCTAGAGGGTGTGGCAGTTACAGAAGTCACCTTGACTGAATAACTTCTGACTTATACATTTACTAAGACTTCTATGTTTTCTAGATTGGGCACAGCTCCTCTTTATACCCACTGCACCCAGCCGTGGGACAGTTAGAATTTACCAGGAGACTACCATCCTGGCTACGCTGAGACTATAGGAAGACTATAGGAAGGATCATACTAGTTTGCTCTAAGCAGGCAAGTGTGACCCTTTCAGTACAAGAACAAGATACTCAGAATCACCCTGGTGCAGATAATAAGAAGGACCCTGTAGGTACCATCTAGATTACATGAAGTTCATGAAGTTAAGATGTATTACTTTATACCAGCCCCCTCTCTCTCCAGTGTTTTACGTAAGAGATAATCTCAGAAGAGATTAGTCCTTGATGTAACCTTTGTTTATACCTGCAATAGGGTGTGGCAGTGCTCTTTTACACTGTTTAGGGTTCTTTTTTTTTTTTTTTTTTTTTGCTTTTTGGGTCACACCTGGCAATGCTCAGGGGCTACTCCTGGCTCTGCACTCAGGAATCACTCCTGGCGGTGCTCGGGGACCATATGGGATGCCGGGATCGAAACCAGGCGGGCACAGGCCGGCCTGTGCAAGGCAAACGCCCTACCTGCTGGGCTATCACTCTGCCCCTGTTTAGGGTTCTTTTTTGACATGACCCTCCCTGGATTACTTTGGTGTATATAAGGGGACTGACTTGAGGCCCCTTCACTTTGAGCCTTTTCGCTTTCAGCTTTTGGCTCCTGCGGCTTTTGACTTTCAGTTTTTTGCTCTTTGGCCTTTTGCTCCTTCTTCTGGGTAGGACTCAGCTCAGGTGAGCTCCTTTCTCTTTGGTGGGTGACTTAGGCTCTTTTGTATGTTTTAAGTTCAGACCAGAGCTAGAGTTTGTTCATTATATTGGAGTGCTGTGGAAGAGGTTTGTACTATTAAAAGCTTTTTGGAACTGCACCGGACTCGTGAATTTTCATCTGTTCTCCGGCATTCTTGGAGGTAGAAGAGAACTTCAGTCCTGACACTGCCGGGACCCCGCAGCATTCCCCGACAAACATCCTGTGATCATCTGTAAATTTTTTCACAACACATATAGTAGTTTCTACCAGAATTTAAGGCACAAAACACACAAAATCTGCTTTAGGCTTTTAGCACAGTGGTATTTCAGCAGGTGCTGTGAGCACACTGGCATGAGAGCAACTTCTAACTTTAATTTTTATTTTATTTTATTTTGCTTTTTGGGTCACACCCAGCAATGCGCAGGGGTTACTCCTGGCTCTTTGCTCAGGAATTAGTCCTGGTGGTGCTCAGGGGACCATATGGGATGCTGGTGATAGAACCCAGGCCGGCATAGGCCAGCCGCATGCAAGGCAAACGCCCTTCCCGCTGGGCTATTGCTCCAGCCCCACAACCTCTAACTTGAAAGGAAAATAACTTATCCAGTAAGGCTAAAAAACAAATAAAACACATAAAAATAAAACTTACTTCATTTTCCTGGGCAATTTTAAAATTTCATCAAGTGTTACAAATGTATCATTTCCTCTGACTGCATCTTTCTCCATGAATCCCAGATGAATATCAGTTGCAACCAAGATCTTAAATGTATTTTCATCATCGCTGTTATGTTAAAAAGGAAAAAATGTTTCAATAAGGATAATGTCTAAAAATAATAGACTTTAATGTTGTAATGGCACACTTTCACTCACAGTACTTCAATAAAGAACAAATGTACTTGGGGCTAGAACAATAGTACTGCAGGTAGGGCACTTGCTCAGCATGCGGCCCACTTCAATCCCGGGCATCCCATATGGTCCCCTGAGCACTGCCAGGAGTAACTCTTGAGCATTGCCAGGTGTATCCCCCAAAACAACAAGAGCATAATCTTAGGCTGAAGAAACGGCTGGGGTTCGATCCCAGGCATCATGGGGCCCCAAGCGCCCCCATGCATTGCCCAAAACTTAATTTTTTTTCCAATTTACGACGATGCTACAACCAATTTTATAAGCCCACATGTCATCTGGGCATGAAGGCGTCCTCGCTTCCTTGTTCTATTCCTCAGCTAAGTCGGGAAAACTGATGACTTGTATCTAAACTTGGTATTTCTCAGTTTTGCACATTTCAGGAAAACCAGCGCGGTTTCACTTCAGAGACCCCGTGGGGCCTGGGAAACAGTCCAGGACGCGGGTCCAAGCTAAGTTCGGCGTCCCTGGAGTGCCCTCCTGGCGGGCCAGCACCGGGCCCCTAACTGATCCCTGCCTGGGGGTGATCCCCGGAACCCCACCTCGAGGGCTCCGAGAGCTGTTAGACTGCGATGCGAGCAGATCTAATGCAACGTGCGGGTGCGAGCAGGGAGGCCCGAGGGGACGGACGGACTGGCCGCTGCTGCCCGGCGCCGAGCTCTTCCGTCGGTGACACTCGCGGTCAGGTCCGGCCAGTCCACTCGGCACCAGAACCGGCCCCGAGGTGAGGGGGAAAAGGTCCGCGGGGGGCAGCTTACAGCGCGTCCGGGGGGCTCATGCTTCGGGCTGCAGCCGCTCGGCCTCCGCGCACTCTCTGGCGTCAGGACGCGTCTTCCTCGGATCTCGGGTCCCGTAGGCTCAGGACATGCAATGGGGCCCGCAGTGACAGCGCGTCTCGCCGGCCGCCCTCCCCGGATCCGGGCTCACTGCAGGCGGATGCGAAGCCCAAGCTGCCCTGACGGGAGCCCTGGAGCCAAACACTGTGTCCCGGGGCAGACTTTTATCGGGGTCGCACAGACCGGGAAGCGGGAAGAGCCACCACAGGACCTCAGCCGCGCCGCTTAAATCTCAGCGCGGAATCCGGGAGGAAGCGCTCGCTAGCTGTCGCGATACCTCCCGGGCTACGTCATCAAGCGACGACGCGCCGAGTCGTCCTCGCGGTTCCCATTGGCTGACGAAGACGGCGAGCGAGCCGGCCCCCCCCCCCGGCCCCGTCCCCACGCGGGAGCCAATCGGAGCAGCGGAGAGAGCCGGCGCCGCGTCTTTCGGGGCGGGAGCTCAAGAAGTTGTTAGTACGGCCGACCTGCTGGCTGCACCCTCCGGCTCGTGGTCCTGGTGAGTGGCCGGTCCGACCAGGCCCTTCCTCGCACTCCCCAGCGAGAGCGCGTTGGGCCTCCGGCTTAGCCCCTCCGTTTCCGCATCCGACCCGCCTGGTGCCGATGCTACGGGCGCGACCGGGCGGTTCTGAGCTGGGAAACCGGGAGGTTCGCTGCCCGGAAGGGCGAGATCTAGGGGTCCGCGGTTTCGTGGAGGAGGCCACGGTGACCGCTGCTAGTGTCCGGCCTTTCGAAGTTCAGTGCCTGTAGGTGAGCTCACTGTGTCGTCAGGCCCAGCCCTGCGAGAATGCGGGTGGACGCCCAGAGAGCGAGTGAAGCCGCCCAAGTTTAATGAGAGGCAGCTACCCACGAAGATCTTGAAAGACCGGTTTTTGGTAAGTAAGAAATATAGTTACGAAGCTAGAGCTTTCTTGTTTTCTTTCTTTTTTTTTTTCTTTTGGGGCCACCTCGTCCCTGCTCAAGGGCTCGCTCCTCGAGGCTTGGTGCTCAGGGGATCCCTAGGCAGTGCCAGGGTCCAGCCCAGATTGGCTGCATGCAAGGCACACAGGCCTTATCCTGTACCATCGTTCCAGCTCTTCTCATTTTCTTTAGTTAAGGTTTAATGTATTGGGGGCCGGGGAGATAGCACAACGGGTTGGGCATCTGCCTTGCAAACAGCAGACCTGGGTTCATTCCCTGGCATCCCATATGATCCCCAAGCACCGCCAGGAGTAATTCCTGAGTGCAGAGCCAGGTGTAACCCCTGAGCATTGCCGGATGTGACCCAAAATAGAAGAAAAAAATGTTTAACGTAGTGTACTGTGCTTTGTTTTGTTGTTTTCTGGGGGTGGGCGGGCATGCCTGTCAGCGCTCAGGGCTTGCCCAGATGCAGCACGCAGGATCACTCTTGGCAGTTCTGTATAGGATGCTGGGGATCGTAGCCAGTTGAATGCAAGGCAAGCGCCCTGTGTGGCTCCCCCCCAGCCTTATTACTTTTTAAAGCTGATGGTGATGTATATATTAATGTCCAGTTAGCAGAAGGAATATCATCTCCCCGGACTGGGTTGATGGTGACCCTCCCTGTTCTGTGCCCGAATACCCTCCTCTCGTAATGATCACACCGTGTTCTCCAGCTACCCAACTCCACACTGCACTTCTTCAGGTTGAGACATGGATCTCCATTATGGAATCCCAATACCCAGATGCTGGCCTATTTTAGTCATCCCATCCCTTTTTGTTGAAGAAGGGGTAAAGGGCGCCTAAAATCATTTCAAAATGAGAAGCCAACCAAAAACTGTCAGTGACTAGGGCTGTTTTTTAAAGCATGACTTATTCCTGCGCCTGAAATTTATTTTGTGTTGAGGCTAGACTTAGCAAAGTTTAGAGTGCATCGGAGGTTGCACTCAATGATTGGGGTTGCTCCCAGTGGTGCTTGGGTAACTATGTAGTATCACTTGTATCACTTGTCTTCCTGTTGTTCATAGATTTGCTCAAGTGGGCACCAGTAACATCTCCATACGTCCTGTCACATGCTAGTGTAGCCCAAGAGCATCTGCTCACTCCAGGAACATAAAGAGCCTCAAACCATTCCATCAGGTCATGAGAATGAGGTCTATCATTGTTACTGGTATTTGGCATAACAAATACAACATGGATAGCTTGCCAGGTTCTGCCGTGCCCTATCTCGTGCATTTATTGATGAGCTGGGTTTGTGATCAGCTCTTCTGCTGGGTGGAGTGTGACAAGTGGGGAGTCCGGATATAGAAAATGGCAGCCCTCATGGTGTGGGGGGTTCCTCTGGCTTCCTGCAAGGCTTTGCTGGGGTGGTGGGCCAGGGCTAGAACCAGCCTTCCCTCCTGGGCACCTCACTCCCAGTGGTGCTTGGGTAACCATGTGGTACTAGAGATGAACCCTGGGCCTCATGGGAAGTGTGTGCTCTGCTTGTTCAGCTAGCCCGCCCCCCAAACCTGAAATAAGTGAAAATAGGATGATTACAATAAAAACACCTACTTTGAGGGGAGAGGTTAGGGCGGCTGCCTATTTGGGACTATTTTATTAAAAATTCTTGACTCTTGGAAGTTGATTTTCAAAATCAAAAAAGTGTCTATACATTTCCTATATCATCTGTTTGTTTAAATTATGACTATGTCTTTATTATTTAAAAAGCTTCAAATGTTTGGGTTCCAGAGAGATAGTATAGAGGGTAGAGTGCTTGCCTCTTATGCAGCCAATGCAGATTTTGATCCCTGGTGTCCCATACAATCCCCCTGAGTGGCCACAGTGATCCTGACCACAAAGCCAAAGCCAGGAGTAAGCTCTGAGCAGCACTAGGTGTGACCGCACCCCCCCCCTAAAAAAAAAAAAAGCTGCAAGCATATGTCATTCTTGGTGTAGTATAGTAGACTCTAAAGCTGCAGATTTTAAAATGCAATTATAGCAAGACCTGGGGGTGGAGAGATAGTATAGGAGGGTAGGCTCTTGTCTGTATGCAACTGTGGCAGCTGTACCCTGGTTCAAATCCTCGACACCACAGATGATCTCCGAGCACTGCTGGGTACTGCTCAAACCAGCTCTGCCCAAAGAAAAGATTATAAGACCAGTTTAGAGATAACGAAAATCATTGGCTCCAGTAGTCAAAGAACATCAAATGTAAAGGGTACCAGTAACCCCCAAAGAGTTTAAACAGTCTGTTTGTATATAATAATTGTAAGATATCTGTGCTATTGATAACTCTTCCGTTTCTGTTTTTCTACTTTTGTGCTTATTTTTTCAGATCTTGATGATTCAATTGCACATGATTAATCTCTGGAAAGATTGTTTACTGCATTTAGAATAGTGATTAAAAAAAAATGGAAAGGGAGCAATTAAATGACGGAAAACCAGACCAAAAGATTCCTTTGGACTTTCCTGAACACTTTAACCAACTTGAATTATTGGAAACCCATGGACACCTTATTCCCACTGGCACCCAGAGTCTCTGGGTAGGGAGTTCTGATGAAGATGAGGAGCAAGATGAGAAAACTGAGGAGTGGTATCAATTGCAGGAAAAAAAGATGGAAGAAGATCCAAGCAAATTGCTTCTTTGGGCTGCTGAAAAAAAATCGGGTAAAGCAAACTAAGAACGCTTAAACCATAATATACTGTCCCTGAGCTCTATGATACATGGTGACTTCTTAGGGGTCAGAGAGATAGAATAGGGTTAAGGCTCTTACCTTGCACACAGTCAACTCCGGTTAGTACAGACCCCAAGTACCACCTGGAGCCACACTGAGCACAGAGTCAAGAATAGCCCCTGAGCACTGCTAGATGTGGCCCCATACTCCCCAAACAAATATTTCTAAGTACATGTACAAAATGTCTTATTAGGTATGGTGGGGAGATTAAGTAAAGATACTCAATCACTGGGGCCAGAGTGATAGTACAGTGGGTAGAGCATATGCCTTGCACGCGACTGACCTGGGTTCGATCCCTGGTATCCATTATGGTCTCCCCAAGCACTGCCAGGAGTAATTCCTGAGTTCAGAATCAGAAGTAACCCCTGAAAATGGCCGGGTGTGCCCCAAAAAAGCAAGACAAACAGAAAAAAGATACCCAATCATTCATAGTAGATCATAGGAGCATACAAATAATTTGCATGTAAGAAAAGGAGGCTTGGGGCTGGAGCGATAGTCCAGCGGGTAGGGCGTTTGGGCCGCCCATGACGGCCTGGGTTTGATCCCCAGCATCCCATATGGTCCCCGAGCACCGCCAGGAGTGATTCCTGAGTGCAGAGCCAGGAGTAACCCCTGAGCATTGCCGGGTGTGACCCAAAAAAAAGGAGGTTTGAAATGCATACTTAGAATCCCAGCTTTTCCGGACACCTTCCTGCATGGGTTGATTTTAGTCTCTTGATTTCCATTATCTTGCAGTAATAGGAAGACTAGAAGCTAGGTAATAGTTTTTCCTTTTGCAGATTAAAAAATTAAAATTGAAAAATATTTGCCTAGTATCCAAGGAAGAACATCAGAAATTGCTTCTGGGGGCTGAGTGTAGAGTCAGGAATAACCCCTGAATAGTGCCAGGTGTACCCCCAAAACAAAATTTCACTCTTGGGCTGGAGAGATAGAACAAGTAAAGCTTGTATGCGACTGACCCAGGTTTGATCCCTGCCATCTCATATAGTCTCCTGAAACTGCCAGGAACAACCCTATGTGTCACCGTGTGTCGCCCCAAAAAAAAAAAAAAAACCCAAAAGTTGATTATTTCTGTTTAGGCACTTCTTCCTCACTTGACTCAGTTTCCCCATGTTTAAGTCAATAGATGAACTAAACACATTTGCATTGGGAGCAGGCATTTTCAACCCCACAGCACACACATGCCCCCCAGAGACCCATAAACTAAACAAAGTCCCTGTGTGAAGCATATTGAATTTTCTGGTTAAGCTGTGTTGTAGGGAACTGGAGAAATAGTAAAGCAGATAAGGCTCTGTGGTCCCCTGAGCCTCCTCCAGGTGTGATCTGAGCACAGACCCAAGAATAAGCCCTGAGTACCACCAGGTACATGCCTCTCACTCCCCTGCCGCAGCAAAAACAAGTTTGATGGCTATTTTACACTGGTTAGCCGTGTGATAATCCCTCCCCCAGAATCAATCTAATATTTCATTTTTTTTTGTAGATGGAATGTCACTATCACTATCACTATCTTCCCGTTCATCATCTATTTGCTAGAGCGGGCACCAGTAATATCTCGATATATCCTGTCTCATGCTAGTAGAACCCAAAGGCATCCGCTTGCTCCAGGAACATAAAGAGCCTCAAACCATTATATTAGGTCACTGGAATGATCTAATATAAATGTTACTGGTATTTGGCATATCAAATACTACACGAGCAGCAGGCCGGAGCGATAGCCCAGCGGGTAGGGCGTTTGCCTTGCACGTGGCCGGCCAATGCTGGCCCGGGTTCGATCCCCGTTATCCCATATGGTCCCCGAGCACCGCCAGGAGTAATTCCTGAGTGCAGAGCCAGGAGAAACTCCTGAGCATTGCCAGGTGTGACCCAAAAAGCAAAAAAAAAAAAAAAGCAAATTTGAAGTGTAGATGGAATGTAATGTTACATAATTACTGCCTTTTCATCTAAGACTAAACCTGAGTCTTAATTGGTCCAGGAGTAAATGTGTGCTTTGATATTCAGAGAATCACTTGTAGAACAGCCAAGTGTGTCTTACGCCAGTTTGTTCATTTGTCTCTTGCCCTCTTCCCCCAAATAGAAATCTGTTTCAAAGTCATCTGCTAACAAGTTTTTCATTAACTTAATTAAATTTAGCTCTACTAACCAGTCCATTTTGTTGACTGTTTTGGTTTTAATGTGCTTTCAAAAATCGCTGTCTGTCAGCTTGCTACTGTGCAGAGGCTGCTGTCTGCCAAGGCTGCGGATGTGAACACCAGGGACGAAGATGAGTACACGCCTCTGCACCGCGCGCCTATGGTGGGCACCTGGACGTGGTGCGGAGCTGATCCACCAAGGGGCAGATGTTCACGCCGTGACTGTGGACGGCTGGACGCCCCTGCACAGTGCCTGCAAGTGGAATAATGCAAAAGTGGCGTCCTTCCTGCTTCAGCACGACGCTGATGTCAACGCACAGACCAAAAGGCCTCCTCACACCCCTGCACCTTGCCGCTGGGAACCGTGACAGCAGGGGAGACTCTGGAGCTCCTCCTCATGAGCCGCTACCTCAAGCCAGGCCTGAGGAATCACCTGGAGGAGACTGCGGGCGTCGCCAGGAGGGCCAGCATCTATCACTACCTCTTTGAAATCGTGGAAGGCTGCACAAACTCTTCGCCTCAGTCTTAGCCATTCTGGCAGTTTCTTGAGAACCAGTGCCTGCAGTGGGAGCTGTCGCTTTCCTGTGGCAGAAAATGACATCAGAGTTTTATTATTATGGAATTCCATGATCCCCACCCAGTGCCCTTCCAAGTGAATTGATGTCCAAATGTCTGTGAAGTTGACCGCATATATATCTTTAATGGTCTCACTGAGGGTTGTGATTTGGGTTTTTTTTTTTTTTTTTTTTTTGGTTAGTTTGTTTTTATGGGTACCCAGTGGTGTTCAGGGCTTACGCCTGACTCTTCTCTTGGGGTTCACTCCTGATGGGCTCATGGGACCCTGTGGGGTGCTGAGGATCAAACCCAGTCAGCCATGTAGAAAGAAAGTGCCCTCCCTGATGAACCCAAGGGTTTGAGATATTCATGGAAATAGTTCTAACGTACCTCAGTATAAAACATTGCCACAGGCTGTACAGACACTTCATATTTTTGGTGCTGATCCAAGACAATTGTGGGTTGTGGAATTTTGGGGGTTTAGTTTTGTATGAGGGCGGCTATGCCAGTGCTGCTCAGGACCACGTGGACTATCTCTGGGCTGAGAAATGGGGTATGTGTGTGGATGGGGAGATCTCAAACACTATGCAGAGGGTGGCGCTGTGTGCTGCTGCCTGGCCGTGGGTCACCCTCACCTCCACACAGTGCTGTGGGTGGCCTCCGGTCAGCAGACTCCCCCTTAGCCCTCCAGCTACCTCCTGGTCCCCAGAAATAAATTTCTAAGTATCACCCACCTTGCATCTTTGTTGAGTGTTCAGTATATTGTCATGTATGTTTTCGCTTTGTTTTGGGGGCCACACCCACAGTGTTCAGTCCTAGCTCTGCACGCAGGAATCACTCCTGGTGGGTTCCGGGGTCCATACGGAGGGCTGGGGACTGGCGGTGAACTTGGTAAGCCCCCTACCCCTCTCCAGACCTTGTCATGTACAAGCTAGTTAACTCAGAATTAAATCCAAAGTTCTTTGAGACCGAGGACAATGAGAAGGTCCTGAGAAAGCAGCCACAGCCTACAGTGAGGGCCCCAGAGGGGGAGCCAGGGGAGCAGCCCCCAGCTCCACCAGTAACCAGGGCACGGAGCTGGCACGCCTGCCTGACTTGGAGGCCGCAGGATCCAACCCAGGGATTCACTGCGGGCTCTCCAGACTACGGGCCAAGACGGGCTGCCCTGGGCGGAGGCATCAGGTTTGGGCTCACCAGGAAAGCCACTAGGCCACTAGTCAAAACACTGCAACTGTTTTCTCCACAACACAAACCATATCCAAAGCCTTCTGTGCACCCGCTAGACCCTGCTCCAGGCCGGTGTCACTGCGCCGCCTCACCACATCTGGGCTCCATCCACTCCGCGAACCCCAGGTCCCGCGCCCGCTGCCCCGCAAACCTTGCCTGAACCTGGTGCCAGCCTGGACCAAGCGGCCCGTCCAGTGCCAAGTGCTGGGAAGCGGGTCCCTCGGGCTAGGCAGGCTCAGCCCTCGCCAAGGCAACGGCGCCCAGCGTGGGGGGGGGGGGCCCGCGGTCGCCACGGCAACCGCACCCTGCGTGGGGGGCGGGGCCCGCGGTCGTCACGGCAACGGCGACGCGGCGTCGACTGGGCTGTGGGGCCGCAGGCTGCGGAGCCGCGGCATGAGGGGCTCGGAGGCGGCGTTAGGGCTCGAGCTGGGCCGCCACGCCGAGCAGCCCCGACGGCAGCCGGGCCCCGGGACGGGGTCGCGCGGGGAGTCGGGCGGCAGCTGCCCCCAGGAGTCCCGCAAACAGTGTGAGTCCCCGCGGTGGATGGCGGGCGAGGGTGGCAGGGCTCTGCGCGACGGGGACGGCTCGGCAGTTCGGGCTTTCCTGGGACACGCGGCGTTTCCGATGCTTCCTCCTATTGGTAGGCACCAACTTTTCAGGTTCAGCCTGAAAAGGCACTCCCCCCCCATACCCCTCCATCGTTGTCCTGAGACCTGCAGCCCCATGGGACACTTAGGCATGGGGGGGCAGCAGGTCCCCCTAGCTGCCCTCTTGGAGAGCATTGAGGTACTCAGAATAGGAGTGGAGCGCACCCTAGGGGCCCGCTTTCCCAGCCTTCCTCCCCTAGGCCTCATCAAGGAGCAGGAACTGACCGGCCCCAGGGACAGGTTGCACAGCACCGCTGCTTTCGCTGCTGTAACTATGGGGATGCAAGCAGGTGACAGATGTCCAGCATATGCCAGCCCCCAGGTGAGCTCCTGGCTGCTGCGTGCCCACCTCAGCTCTGCCGGCTGGTCCCAGCACTCTGGTTGGCTCCGATGCACATCTGACAAACCCAGTTCTCTGAGCGAGTGTCACGCCCGCCCTGGATATCTCCACCACTTCATCAGTTCCCTGCCGGTGAGCCGCGCTGCTGCAGGAGAGATGCAAGCAGACGATTACAGGAGGGATTCAGGGTGGGCGCCCAGGCAACTCCTGGGACACCACAAGCAGCAACCTAGCAGAGGGGGCTGTTCACACACAGACAAGGCGCCAGAGGCGAGGGCAGGTGGTCCATAGTGGGTGTCTGAGAGGGAGCCGGGACGTGGGAGGCGGCTCTGCGAGGAAGGGGCTCAGAGGCAACAGGGGTGCAGCTAGAGGCCTTGGGCTCTCCCCAGCTCCACGCATCAGACACACGAAGAATTCCTCCAATAAATTTTCTCCAAGATAATATAAGAAAGGAACTATGAATTTCTTCATAATATCTAAAAAAGTTGCCTGAAATTTACCCCTCAAAGTTCAGAAATTATATGAAAGTGCAAGTTAGTTTAAAAAGTCACAATGGGAGCCTGAGCAATAGTACAGCGGGAAGGGCCTTTGCCTTGTCCAAGGTTAAATCCCCAGTTTCCCAACTGTCCCCAAACCACCACCCATAGTGATTTCTGAGCACAGAGACAGGAGAAACCTCTGAGCATTGCTGGTTGTGACCCAAAAATGTAAAAAAAAAAAAAGTTGCAATGGAGGAGATGTTTGGGAGAGATCTGCTTAAGTAAATTGTCTGCTATTTGTATGGGGAAAATGTCTCATTAATTTAAATTTTGTCTTTTTATTTTTTAAAACATTTGTGATCACACCTGACAGTGCTGTGGGGTGCTTCTGGCTCTGTGCTTGAGGGACCAGAAGGTGCTGGGGATGAACTTATGCAAAGCAGTTACTTACCCACATGTCTCTGGCCCCTGGATGTGTCTTAAAAAAAAACACATTCAGGTGACAGGTACAACTCAGTGGTAAAGTGGGTTTCTTCCGTCCTGAGCCCCAGTCCCTTCCAAAGTTCTTGGTGTAGATATAATGGTGACATGCTGGGATGGGATTTATGGCAAGTAACCTACAGTGCTAATGCCTTTTTAGGGAAGAAATTTCTATACTGTGAACCACATAGGAGAATTAAAGAAGTCCTGGCAGAAGAACTTTACATTAAGAGAGCGAATGTCACATTAGAAGTCCACCTGCAGGTAACCTCAGTTCCCAGTGAAGCATGTGCCATGAGAAAGTATTACCAAACATGACTATGAAAAGAAAAATGGGCTCTTGGGGAATTCTTGAACCAGTTTGATAATTACTTTGCCTGTGTCCAAATAAGCAGTTTCGTTTATGTATTTATTTGAAGCTTAAGTGTTCTTCCTGGCCTTGTGCTCAGAACTCACTCCTGGGGACTGTGTGCAATGCCAGGGAATGAGGTAGGGCGGCCACGTGCAAGGAAAGCGCCTTAGCAAGTGTACTATCACTCTCGCCAAACCAGTTCATTAGAAGAAATAAGTGAAATCTTGGTGTCGACAATGCTGAACACTTTTCACAGACTTCCCCATGCCTATGTAATGAAGAGAAAATTTTCAGCATGCCTGCAAAGCATAACTGTCTGTGGATTTCACCAATGCCATGTGGCCTATGGCTGTTCCCGGTGTGTCTGGATTACTGGGAGGCTGTTAAAGCAGGCTCCTGGGCCCAGACTGGAGACACAGCGTTCGAGTGTGGGAGGCACCTGAGAAGTCGCACCCCTCCAGTCCCCACCTCATGTTGGTCAGCACTTAAGTACGTCACTCTCCACCCCCTGTGGTGAATGAGTTACCTGATCTGAAAGAAGAATATTCTGGAAGCCCAGAATGCCCGCAGTAGGGACAGCCGAGCTCTCATCTCCTCAGGCTTTTCTCAGGCTGACAAGCAATGGAATTCATGCTATTCAAATCAGCAGGTCCCTCCATCCTCCTGGGCAGCAGCAAGGAGTGAGGGCGGACCCTCAATCTCAGCCAGCTGGAGCCTTCTCTGATGGGGTGGGCTTTATCAGAGGCCGCTGAGCTTCATGGACTTGAGAAGCTTCCCTTGGGGGCCTCTGGTCATGCCCCGTCCTGCTCACGGAGGCCACCCAGGACCACACCTGCCCACACCATCTTGAGAACACACTTTCCCGTCCCATTTCACTCAGCCAGAGCAGATGCAGATATAACCTACAAAATAGTTTCCTCAAACAAGTCCCTATTTTACTGGTGGTTAAAAAGATGGTTTTAAGGCTATGCTGCTATTCTGGGTTTATTTTCTTAACTTTTGAAGACTGCGTAATATTTTATTCATCTGTTCTGAAGCATCCTGAGTGATCCATCAAGGCTCATCCTCTGAGAAGCGCCGGTATTTAACCACCCACTAGAGGGCGGAGAGAGACAGAGTTTTAACCTGGAAAACTCTGAGCTGGCAGATTCCTTAAGCTTTGTGGAGCCACAGTCTGCCTCTTTCTTTTCTTTAATTTTCCTTTCCCTCCTGTGTCTTTCCCGTGGCGAGAGGCACCAGAACGAGCACCCGGAGAGGCAGCCCGGGTGAGCAGCTTGGCTGTGCCCAGACCCGTGGGCGAAAGCACCGCTGGCCCTATACCAGGCGATTCTGCTAACACTGTGAGAGCAGTGAGCCCGCTCTCCTCTGGCTTTTGCTCCTTCACCAGGCCCCATCAGGAGTTTCTATTCGAGTCTGAGGACCCTGCCTCTCTCTGGTCCGTAAATTTTTCGTCCCCTTGGAGGCCAAACCTGAGGAACTTGAAGATCAAAGCCAGCATACAGACTCCACTTTCTGTAGCATACAAAACATTTCTCACAGGCCACCAGGCTGCCACCGCTAAGTATGGTCAGATCCCGAATCAACAGCCCAACTCCTCTGCTTCGACTGGGGAAAGACAGCCAGTTCAGGGCTGGGGCCTCAGCACCCCGGAAAACAGAAAAGCCGTTTCCATTCCATAGCACTGTTGTTCTTGAGTAGAATGTGGGCCTAAGAGGCCTACAGAGACAGTTGGCCTCTGTAGCAGTGCCCAGGGCCCAGACCCACCCAAGTTACCTTCAGCACGTATGGTCGGCATAGGGGACAAGCTCTTGTCCCAGAGCCTTTCCCCATCGGGCTGTGAGCGCTGCCCAGGAACGCCTAGGTGGGGCAGAGCTGCTGACCTGCCACTCCCAGCTGAAGTCACCATTCACCCATGACAGGCGCTACCTCACACCTTGAGAAGCTGCCCTTTACCTTGAGTACGTAAAAGGAAACCCACACCTTGTTTTCATGCTATGAAACTATGTTTTCAGAGTGTTTTTTTTTTTTAATTTGAGACTGCTTTGCTTTTTTTTTCCCCAGCCAAGGTGCTGGGAATTGGTGTGAGCAGGTCAAAAGGCAAACGCTTTGTCTCCTTCTGAGTACTACCTGGAATGCAGCTGTTTCCCAGACCTGTGACTAACCCTGAAACCTGAGTTTGGACAGACGAGGACAGTAAAACTGAGCTCTGCTGTCTCCCTGGGCAGCCTACGCAGCTTCTGGAGAATGAACGTCCAGGGGGGCCCGGGCCGGACTGACACACATACCGTGGGGAGTGCTGCCATAACCCGGAAGCAGTTTCACTCTGTGGACTTCTGCAGTGATAACAGAATGTTCCAAATACAAGGCTGGTGAGCTCTCTGCACCCAGATGAGAGACACTCCCTGGAGACCTTACATGGTGTCCAAGCCACCAGCCGGAGCAAGTCCCGGGGACTTGGTGTGGAATCTGGTTTATCTGAGTGGGCCCGCATTTCCAAACCACTATTGCTTACTAACAACTTCAGGCAGTGGCCAGGTTGCCCCTGAGCACAGAAGTAACCTGGCATTTTCCTCTCTGGCCAGTCTCTGCCATGTCCAGTCCACACAAAGCGGCACAGACAAGCAGCCTCCCACTGGATTTTCCAGCATGCATGTTCCAAAGTCACCATCCGAAGGCAGCTGAAAGAGAAAAACCTTGTCCTCCCTTTCCCTGAGCTGACCTCCCCTGAAGCCCCAGGGCTGGTCCGCAGGGTGACAAGGTCCAGTGTGTTCTGGAAACTTTGAATGTCTCTGAGACAACCAGCAGTGCAAGGAAATGAAAAGGAGAAGGAAAGATCAAGGGTCCTGAGCTTCTGTTTAGATGCGGAGCTGCTGCTGCTCATATAGAGAACATACCCGCCCCTGGCCCATCTTCCCTAACACAGGGGCAAGGGGGTCTCCATATAGGTAGAAGGAGATTTGTAGAGCCCACAGCCCAGGATGCTCTGAACAGGAGAAGGGTCACTGGGGAGCAAATTAGATGCGTGCTGTCCTTGTAAATATCTGCATTCTAGGGTCAGAACCAGAAACAGACGAGGTAGGTGGGTGAAGTCTCGGGATGGACCATCACGGTCCTCACCCCCTGGCTTGGGTCTGTCCACAATGACTCTGACCTGGCATCTGTTTCTGTAGGAGCAAGTTCCCTAGTCACCCTGTAGGGGACAGTTTGGATGCATTGGGAGTCCCTGAGAGAAAGAACAGGAACAGAGTGAACTCCAAGCCCCCAACAGCACAGAAAGCAAGAGGGGCCAGGGGAGATAGTACAGCAGATCAAGCGCTTGCCTTGCACACGGCTGACTCAGAGTGGGCCCCAGCACACAGTCTATCTCCTGATCCCTGAGCACTGCTGGGTGTGGCCCAGACACAAACAAAAAAGTCACGAGGGAAGTACCTTGTGGAGGGGATGGGGCTAATGGAAGCAAATCAGCCTCCACCCAAATGGTGGCAACACTGTCAGAAGGCACTTGAGGTGCTCAGTTCTGGCCGGACTGACCCTCTTTTGCTTTCGGGAATTGGCAGCAGCCTTGGACGGGATCTGGAGCATCCAGAGGAACCTGCCAGTGGGGGCATAAAGCCAGGACAGCAGAGCCGGGGCAGTGCGCATCCGCAGACCAAGCTTTACTCAAGGCATGGAGGACTGAGGGGTAAGACATGGCCACACGCAGCCCCCCGCTGCTGACAACACACAACCTCCAGGGTGCTGACCAACACTGACCCTCGCCCCAGGGTGCTGACCCACACTAACACTCACCCCAGGGTGCTGACCCACACTGAACCTCACCCCAGGGTGCTGACCCACACTGACCCTACCCACCTGACTACCACCCTAACCCCATTCTGTCAGGGCCTCCCTTACACCTCAGCTCGCCCCAGGGTACCGACCCACACTGACCCTCATCCCAGGTTGCTGACCCACACTGACTCGCCCCAGGGTGCTGACGCACACTGACCCTCTCCACCTGGCTGCCACCCACCCCCCATTCTTTCATGGCCTCCCTTACACCTCAGCTTCCTACACTCCGACAGTCTGGTGACGGCCCAGGACAGGGCGGGTTGTGGGAGGACGCAGCAGCTGCTGGGCCCAGGCCCCCTGTTCTAGCCAGGTGGCCACCAGGCTGGGTGCATGTCCTCTCCCCAAGAGTCTGTCACAGCCAGTGTCTGCATGGGGACGAGGTGGTGGGAGCTATAAGGCATCACCCAACAGTGGGGTGAGGAGGGAGCTGCCAGCTCAGAGCCTCCCCAAGGCCAGCGCCTGCAGCCAGAGCTCACTAGCAACTGGCTGTGAGCTGTGAGTGCTCCCCGGAGAAAGGCGTGATGCTTGTCGGGTGGAGAAACTGAGGTAGGGAAAGGGTGAGCCACTCAGCTAGGAGTAAGAGGGCTTAGGTGCGGCCCCCACAGGCACCCACAAGTGTCTCGTTGCCTATCACCCACAAGGCACCAGCATCTCAGTCAGTGCAACAGGACCCAGGTGCGACTGTCCACTGAGCTTGAGGAGGGGCCAGTGGTCACCTGCAGAGGAGGGTCCCGGGAGGCCAGCTCAGGAATGTGACCTCGGGAGGGCAGTCACTGAGAACCCCTCACCGGCCCTGCTAGACTCCCCAGCACAGGCAGAGGGGAAGCTCTCCCCATGCGTCTGGCGGGAGGGAGGAAGGCAGGAGCCAAAACCACAAGGCAAGTCACAGCCAAGCCCAGCCAGCCCCTACCCAGACCAGAGCTGCATGGCCAGTGTCCATAGCCCCTGTGTGTGCTGTGCGTGAGGCCCATGCTGCAGACCGTGGCCCCCCTCACTTCAGAGCACAGGGCACTGCCCAGGGAGTGCTGTGGTGGGTGGAGGGTGTATAGGCCAGGCCTGCCTGTGGGCAGTAAGGCTCCTCCTCCCAAGCCCACAAAGATGCCAGTGTCTTCCAGTGACATGCAAACAGCCCAAACCAGGGCCACCAGCCCACTGAGCTATTTCTGCCTACACCAACCAACTGTGAGGTCCTAACTTCATCATCAGAGCAGCTCACCACAGAGGCCCGCACGGTTCCCTCAGGTTGGTCACCACATGGGACACACAGGCTGGCCCCAATGCGTCCAGAGTAGAAGCACAGGCTTACCATGTGCCCTCACTGCCTGCACTCCTATGGCCACCAAGAGGAGACAGTCCCAGGTCCCAGTGGGTCAGTAGCCCCTGTCCACTCACTCTCCTGTGTCCCACCAGAGCTGTCCTTGTCATGAAACTCAGTGTCACCTCCTGTTTTCAGCTACACCAGGCCCCAGGAACTGCTCAGGGAACCAGCTCCCTCCAGCCCATAGGGCCCCGCTGAGGCCAGGGAATGAGATGTCCCTCGTTACTGGGGAGAGAGAGACAGATGCAGCGTCCATTGGAGACGGACACAAGGTGATGACCAGCTTTGTGCACAGATTTCCTGTCTCTCCCCACCTCACAGGACGGGCCCAGGCGGTGCTCCCTGCATGTGTGTGACAAACCAGGACTCATGTGCCCCCTCCGCAGGGTGTATACCCCCAACCCGGCACCCTAGTTAAAAACGGGGCACAAAATGTGGGCCGAGGGGAAACTGGGAGGCTGGACTACACATGGGGCTGATGCTCGGTGGTGGGGGGGGGGGTCAGCGCCTCAGGTCCACCCCCCATGCCCCTCACTAAGGGAACCTGCTTAGCCTCATCGCCCTGTGCCACAGACACCACGCTCCCCGCCCGCCCTGTGCTTCCCACGCGTGAATGCAGAACCTGCAGTAGGTTCCTAAGCAGGCGTGGACTAGAGCCCACAAACATCCCTGTCTGCTCTGGCCCCACAGTACCAGAATGGCCTCCTGGCACCTCTGAAGCTCGAGCACCTGTGGGCCCTGGGCTCATGGAAGCTCACACCTGACAGGGGGCGGGGGGGGTGTGGGTGGCAGCACCTCTCAGGGGAGGCAGGAGGTGACCCAAGGGAGCCCCAGCTTCAAGGCTCTGCCCTGGGCAGCAGGAGGCTGGGAGGCTCCAAGGACAGGATGATGGAAGAGCATCTGCCCAGACTCTCACCCGTCTGCATTTCTTTACTCAGGAAAAGATCCACCCATTTCCCACTGAGATGAAACCTCTTTCCCTGATGTCTGAGAAACAGAGAAGAAGCTCAGTCTTGCTTCACAATTTCAGAGGCATGAAAAATGTGTATTAGTTCTCTTAGGTTCTTAATGGCATGAATTCCCCCTTGCAGAATTAACCCAAAGTAAATGAAAGACTTGGTAAGTTCGTTAAACACCTGAAACTCATGAAGGGAAATATTGTACTCAGTATCTTAGTTAGCATTCATTGATCATCTTACTTCCAGAAAATGTGTGAAATGGGACAAATCCAGGCACACTTGCTGAGACTTTAAGGCACACATTTTAAATGCATCAAAGATGATAGAGTCTGCATCCATTGAAAAATAAAAAGAGGAATCAGGGCATAATTTTATGTTCGAATATCCTACGTTAAGAAAAACAATGGAAGGCTGACCCTGAGCAAGATTGTCCCTTCCTTAGAATCTGGAACCAGAGCAATTATGGAGAGGACTTTTCATACTGATTTTTTTAAAAGCATCTTAAAAGGATTTTATTAGTAATTCTTGGATAAAGGGAGCAAAACATTTCCTCGCAGTCAAAAGTAATTTGTGTACAGTGGAGGAGGAGAATAAAGAAGGTTGCTGTGTGGACGAAGGCAGCCACCAGCCACCTGCCGTGTTGTTGCCCAATGAAGTTTTTTCTCAACGTGAGCCCCCATAAATTGGGAAATGAAGACGTAATGAATCATTCACCTATCATTCAATTTGCAGAAATAACTACTGATAACATGTTGCTCTGTTTGTTTGTTTTTCCCATTTCTTCTTTGCATTTACCTGACATGTTTAAACCCATACCACATATTCTATACCTGTCCTTTATTAGAACACCATATACTTGTTCATAAAATTGAAACTTCTAATATTCATTAAAATAGTCCTATGTTTGTACTAAAAAGTGTGTTTTTCTGTGTTTTCACCCTTTGAATGTCCAGGTGTTCACATCATAGATGCCCTGAGTTATTTATTTATTTATTTATTTATTTATTTATTTATTTATTTCTTTTTTATTTTTTTTTTTTTTGCTTTGGGGTCACACCCAGCGATGCTCAGGATTTACTCCTGGCTCTGCACTCAGGAATCACTCCTGGCGGCGCTCAGGGGACCATATGGGATGGCGGGGATCAAACCCGGGCCGGCACAGGCTGGCCACGTGCAAGGCAAACGCCCTACCCGCTGGGCTATCGCTCCGGCCCAACCCTGAGTTATTTTCTTACCTCTCTTATCCCCAAAGTCATTTTCCGGGGTAACCTAGTGGCACACCTGCTCTTTCTCCTTAATCTTTCTTATTAATCTCAACTTTAAACTCCCTCCAGTGAGTTTCCTTATTTCTGTCTCCGTTTCTGTGCATTAAATCAATTCAACAAAGACTCATTGACTGGCTGTTTCCCTTCCACTGGTGAAAAATATTTACATTGCAAAGCAGTTGAGCAAACTCTGGATCCTACTTTAATTTTCCCACTTAATGAACACGGGAGAAAAAACACCAGGGTGACTCAGCTTGGGGTCTCTCAGCTTCTCCCCAGGAGGGGGACAGAGGCTCAAGTGATGATTCACTCTGCAAGCCAGTCAAGGATGGTGAGAGTAAAACGACCCAGAACGAGGGTGAAGCCGTCCGTGTTGCAGCACCCACTCCCACTGTTCACTTGGTGCCAGCAGGAAAACACAGGGTTGGTCCCAAGCAGTGACTTCTTCGTGACACCCAAGATACCAGACTCACCTGGGACCACCTAGAAATCATTGTCACCTCGTGAGCGGCTCTGGCAGAAGCAGCAGCTGTCTGGCTGCTCCCCGGGGTGCTCCACCTCACCACAGGCTGATGCCTCCCAGAACCCAGCACTCCCCAGTTCCCTGGTGCCTTTGGGGTTTCTGTTCTGTCAAGCCCCTTGCTTCTAGCAGATTCAAGGTCAGGATCTCACACCGGGAGATTTATAACAAAATAATTGAAACCAATTGTCAAATATCAGGCACCATCCTTAAATTCACCCCATGACATGAGGGTTTATTCTTCTTTAATAAGCATTTTGTCTTTGTGTGTGTGTGTGTGTGTGTGTGTGTGTTGTGGGAGGGTTGAACTGACCTGGTATTGGTTGGGGGTACTTCAGGCTCAGTGTTTGGGGGTATCTGAGGGGCAGGGCTTACCTTAGCCTTCCACATGCAAAGCACACGCTGGGCCCATGGAGCTGGCTCTCTGGCTCCTTAATAAACATTGTAAAATACACTTTCTGGAAAATGCTGCAAAGGCATCTCTCTCTGTGTCAGTCTCTCTCCTCCCTCTCCTTCCCCCTCCCTCCCTCCCTTTACCCTCCCTCTCTCCTCCCTCCTCTTCTTCCTCCTCCCTCTCTCCTCCCTCCTCTTCTTCCTCCTCCCTCTCTCCTCCCTCCTCCTTCCTCCCCTCCCACCCCCTCCTTTCCTTTCTTTCCAACCCCAGTCTCCTGTGGACCAGACAATTACCCTTAAGCCCCACCCCGTGCTAAAGGACACGTCTGCAAAAAATGATCTATAGAATCAAACATCTGCAGCTTTCACACTGCATGGGACAGAAACAAACACAGCTTCTGAGGTCTTGAAGAAAACAACCATCCATGCTGCCTCCTTTCTCTGAGTCTCTTACCATGAACTGCTTTCTAGGCTCCTGCACTTTTGGCCTCAAGCCGAAAGACAAAAGGGCACATAAAAAGTTGAACACACGGGGTGCTGGAACACTATGTGACCGGAAACCCCCAAGCGTGAACAACGTTGTAATTGTATATCTCACGGTGGTATAATAAAATGTTAAATACAAAAAAAAAAAAAAGTAAAGCTGGGGAAAAAAAAGTTGAACACCGCGGCCCCGACCGAGGGACACCCCGCTGCCCACCGCGCCCCCGACCCAGGGACACCCCCGCTGTCCACCGCCTCCCCGACCAAGGGACACTCCCGCTGTTCACCGCACCCCCGACCCAGGGACACTCCCGCTATTCAGCGCGCCCCCGACCCAGGGACACTCCCGCTGTACATCGCGCGCCCGACCCAGGGACACCCCCGCTGTCCACCACATCCCCGACACAGGGATACTCCTGCTGTTCACCGCGCCCCCGACCAAGGGACACCACCACTGTTCACCGAGCCCCAACCCAGGGACACTAAACTCTGGTCCATGAAACCGGGCCAACTCAGGAAAGAGGTCGGGGAAAGAGGTCTGGGGTCCATGCCCGGAACTCCTCCCGACCTAGCAGTGCATCCCTGGCTTCACCCGGCCTACCTGCGCAGTCGGGCCGGGGAGGCGGGACCGGGCGGGGCGCGGCTGGCGTGGCTGGGGCCAGGACCGGCCCGGCCAGATGCGGACCAGGCGATAGGATGCTAGCGCACTCGGCCGGCGGGCGTAATGGAGCAGCGGGGACGCAACAGGGCGGTGCTGGGGACCCGGGAGCGCTGCGGCGCGCTGCTGCTGGTGTGCGGGCTGCTGGCCTGCACCTGGTGGGCGATGGGGCTGTCGCTGCCGCGCTGGTCGCCGAGCCCCGCGGCCGCGCTGCGTCCCGTCACGGTGCTGCTCTGGTGGGAGCCATTCAAGGGGGCGCCGCCACCCGCGCGCCGCCCGACTGCCTGAAGAGCTTCCAAATCGACGGTTGCAAAGCACTCACGGCCCGCGCCGACTACTGGGTCGCCGATGTGGTACTGCTGCACCACAGAGACGCCGTGAATGGGAACCCCCAGCTCTGGCCGCCGCCGCCCTGCTACCCCTTGAGCTTCGAACACTGCTCCTCCACGCCGCGCCCTCCTGGGCAGCTCTGGGTGTGGATGAACTTTGAGTCGCCCACTCACTCGCCCCGCCTGGCCAGCCTGGCCCCGCACGTCTTCGACTGGACTCTATCCTACCGCACCGACTCCGACGTGTTCGTGCCCTATGGTCGCCTACTGCCGCGCCAGCACCCGCGCGACCCGCCCGCCGGCCCCGCGCCTCCGCTGGCCCGCAAGCGCGCGCTGGTGGCCTGGGTGGTGAGCCACTGGAACGAGCAGCACGCGCGCGTGCGCTACTACCACCAGCTGCGGAGCCACGTGGCCGTGGACGTGTTCGGCCGCTCGGGCCACGGCCGCCAGCTGCCCCGCAGCGGACTGCTGCACACGCTGGCGCGCTACAAGTTCTACCTGGCCTTCGAGAACTCGCAGCACCGCGACTACATCACCGAGAAGCTATGGCGCAACGCGCTGCTGGCGGGCGCCGTGCCCGTGGTGCTGGGGCCCCCGCGAGCCAACTATGAGCGCTTCTTGCCGCGCCGCGCCTTCATCCACGTGGACGACTTCCGCAGCGCCGCCGCGCTCGCCGCCTACCTGCGCTTTCTGGACCGCCATCCCAGCACCTACCTGCGCCACTTCTACTGGCGCCGCAGCCACGCTGTGCACACCATCACCTTCTGGGACGAGCCCTGGTGTTTTGCCTGCCAGGCGGTGCAGCGCGCCAGGGGCCAGCCAGGCCGCCACCCAGACCTGGCGCGCTGGTTCCAGAGCTGAACCCCAGGGCCACCCCACGCCTGGAGCCGCCCGGCCACGAGGCGCCCCAACCCAGAGGTGAAGGTCTCCTGACTGCCTGAGGGAGAAGTGTAGACCGCATGGTGCAGCCCCGAGGCTGATATGCCCCTGTACAGGACTGAACGAGAGACCTAGCCCGTGGTGACACTGGGGCCGAGAGAGCTTGTCCCACAGCCACAGACTGCAGCATCCTGCCCCAATTCTGCCAACACCCAAAGTTCCTCTGAGGTGCGCTACCCTCTCTCAGATTGCTCCAGGCAATGGCTTCCCTTGCGCCAGGAATGCTCTGCTCTTTCAAAGACCCTCATTGCTTTAGGGACCACTGCGCGCTGTTCAATGAGGCCTCAGCGCCTCTTCCTCCGCTGTCGAGTTCCAGCAACTGCTTCCCTCTGCTCTCCGAGTGGGCAGTGGGCGCGGGGCTGAACTTGAAGAAGAGTCCATGGATCGTGCGCAGTGCCAAAAGCAGCTGCCTTTTAAATCATTTCCTGAGTCCAACTTAGGGTGGGGTAGGTTAGTATTTTTCCAAACACGTGGAGATTCCCTTGGAAATGTGAATCATCATCTCTGATTATTTCTCAGGTACTATGTTTTTCTTTGAGCTGGATTCTTTGTTTTTCTGTTGTGCGTGTTTTTTTTTTTTTTGGTGTGGGGGGCTCACAGCCTCCAATGTTCAGGGATTACTCCTGGCAGTTCTCAGGATCATATGGAATGCCAGGGATGAAACCAGGTAGGTCAGCTGCATGCAAAGCCGATGCCATACCGCTGTACTATTGCTCCTGCCACTGACCTGGATTTTTAAAAATTAAAATCAGAGGTGGCCGGAGCAACAGCACACCGGTAGGGCGTTTGCATTGCAAGGGATGACCCTGGTTCAATTCCTGGCATCCCATATGTTCCCCAAGCACCGCCAGGAGTAATTCCAGAGTGCAGAGCTGGAAGCAACCCTGAGCATTGCTGGCTATGACCCAAAAAGCAATAAAAAATTAAAAAAAAATTAAATCACAAATGTGAGAATAAAGGAAAGACTATCTTCTCCCTTTCTCTCAGAAAACCATCTAGATAAGAACGCCAATAACACTTTCTATCAGCGTTCCTGTGCCTTTTTTGAACCTGGAATTCTGTCATGAAATGTCTTCCTCTTAATTAAATTAAATGTGGTTGTAGACTCTCTAAACAGACGAAAGTGCATTGATTTGTTCTTGGCGATACTGATTCTCTCAGCCAGTTCTTTCCCGTGTGTTGGGCTGTGAGGATGGGAGAGAGTGAGACCCCCCATTGAGCCTGGCCTTGGACAAGGTTCAACCCTCTTCCTCCAAATCTAGATACGTCCACTGAGAGTTCTAGTGTTGTGTCCAACTTTGAAAGTCCTTAAGTCTACCTGATAATTAGAGAATGAAATTTCCCCGAGGGGCCAGAGCAATAGTCCAGTGGGTAAGGCATTTGTCTCCTATGCGGCCGGACCCGGGTACGACCCCGGCATCCCCTATGGTCTCCCAAGCACTACCATAAGTAATTCCTAAGTGGAGAGCCAGGAGTAACCCCCTGAGTATTGCCAGGTGTAACCCAAAAAGCAAAAAAAAAAATCCTCGAGTCCCCACATGCCCCTGTCAGTATCAAACGCTGGCTTCGGGGTGTCAGAGGGGAGGTAGGTTGCAAAGCAGAGAGGGGGACCAATCCCACCTCTGCTGCAAAATGAAAGTGAACTTTGATAAATCCCTGGTGGCAGAACCTCCAGGTTTGAAATGTGCTTTCTGGTATGACCACAGGCATTTATAGAAACAGCTGCTGGAGTCCTGTTTTCTTCCTTGAGGGTGACTGATTCTTACAAAACAGGGCCCAGGGTTAACTATTACGCACTAACCTGTCTCCCCAACGTGCTTCCTTTCAGGAAATAGCTTAATCCTTCCCTGGGTCAGATGGAGGCAGCAGATACCCCAAAGCCATTCTTGTTTGTGTCTCTGAGCTTTCATGCTCCAAATTCTCACGTCAATTGGTATATGCTGTATTTGTGTGCAGCTCAAGTCACAAGCACATCACTAGCGTATAGATGGCCCCTCATTTAGAGAATATCCCCACTGTGTTGGACTGGGCCCCTTGGATGTTGGTGGCTGAGAGTTTGTTGATTCTAGGCTGGTGAGTGCTGGGGTACTGGGCTGGGTCCAGCATCGAGTTTTCTTGCCTAACTCCTTCACTTCATCCTGATGAACACATCCAAGGGCACCTCTAGTATTTCCCACTGCAGTCAGTTTTACTAAGTGTCCTCCAGCTCCTGTCCACTAAATGAAGCCAGACTCTCTCATGAAGTCACCAAAACCAGCACAGTGGCAGATACAGAACTTCCTAACCAGACACTGAAGATGTTGGAAAGTGGCTGTGTTTTCTCTGCTTTCTCCCATGCTCCCAGGAGCACCTTGGCGAATGGTGATGGTCTGCAAAAGGAGGATGAAGGTATGCCAGGGGAGACAGTGGGGAAGCCAGAGAGTGAAGCAGATACTGTTGGAGCACCGACAGTGAATGTAGGAGGGACAGTCTCTGTGGTACCTGTCAGTGAAGTCACGAATTTCAGCTTGCCAAGGAGAACCAGACACTCAGCGATGGCGACGAGTATGAAGGGAGAAGCACAGGGTGGGCCATGAGCATGTACGGGGATGCACAGGGAGGGCCATGAGCATGTCGGGGATGCACAGGGAGGGCCACAAGAGTGTTGGTGGAAGCACAGGGCTGCCCTGCAGGTTGTTGATGCAAGTCCTCCAGCGACCGTCTCTTAATATATATATTTTTTTTCATTTTGGAGTCCTCCCATTCACTGCAGTTGTGTTGTGTTTTGCTTTGTATTTCCACTAGAACACTTAACTGCTCAATATTCACCTTTTGGAAAAGTTGGTTTTGGTTTGCTCTGCTGGCTGGGGATGAACTCAGGGCTTCACACATGCCAAGTAAGTGCCTTCCATTGAGCCGCATCCTGGCCCCAGAGTTTGGCTCCTTTATAGCCGCATTCACCAGTGTTGCCCTCGTTTCCCTGAAGGAAAGATGCGCTCTAATGTGTGGGAGCCCCTGGGGTCCCCAACAGTATCAGGACAGGCTGCTCATGAGCTCACAAGTCCAGCGCAGTTCCAAAAAGACTTTTAATAGTACAAAAGCTCTACCAATGCAATCCAGTATAATGAAAGAACTCTAGCTCTGGTCAGAACTAGACCATACATGAGAGCCCAAGTCTCCCACCAAAGAGGATCCCAGCAGAGAGGAATCCCACCAAGAGAGAGGATCTCACCTGAGAGAAAGTCCTACCATAGAGGAGACACACCCAAAAAGGGGCGGGTGCCTCAAGTCAGTCCCCTGATATACACCAAAGTAATCCTAACTGTTGACAGGGAGGGTCCTGTCAACAATGAACCCTAAACAGCTTCTACATAGTAGAAGAGTGTAGAAGGGTGGTGCCAACCCTATTATACGTATAAACAAAGGGTTACACCAAGGACTAATCACTTTTTCCAAGATTATCTCTTATGTAAAACACTGGAGAGAGGGGGGCTGGTATAAAGTAATGCATCTTAATTCTATGTGTTTCATGTAATCTAGATGGTACCCACAATTTCCTTCTTATTTACTATCTGCACCAGGGTGATTCTGAGTATCTTGATCTCTGTATACTGAAAGGCAGGGTCACACTCGCCTGCGTGAGGGAAAACTATTATGATCCTTCCTATAATCTTAAATGTTAGTCTCAACCTAGCCAAGGTGGTAGTCTCCTGGTAAATTCAAACTGTCCCATGCTGGGTGCAATGGGTATAAAGAGGAGCTGTGCCCAATCTAGATAACATAGAAGTCTTGATCACTTGAATCCCGTTATTCATCGATTTGCTCGAGCAGGCACCAGTAACATTTCCATTGGACCCTATCACGTGCCAATGTAGCCCAATGGCATCTGGTTGATTCAGGAATATGAAGAGCCTCAAACCATTCCTTCAGGGTCCTTACAAGGAAGTCTGACCATCTTGTAGGTGGGCAACCACGTGATCTTTTGACATCCCGTGGGATCCAGTCGGTAACAGCTCTAGTCCAGCGGTTGTCTCCAAATCGCGTTACATGTCCAGCCCATCTGATTTTCGATGCCTTGGCAAACGAGACAGCGTCCCTGATTCTGGAATAGTGACAGAGGTCAGAACTCGGATTCCTTCTCTCACTTGAGTGAGATGTGATATTCCACGCATAGCTCTTTTGATTCCTCTCTGGGAGACCCGAATAGCATTCTCATCCTGCTTTCGTAGGGCCCAGGTCTCTGAGGCGTATGTTGATGCAGGGAGAACTGGTGGAGTCAAAGAGATGTGCCTGGAGCCGGAGGTTCTTTGTCCTTTTAGCTATTTCTTTGATGCCTTTGAAGGCATTCCATGCTGCTCTCTTCCTCCTGTGCAGCTCCTGTGTATAATAATAGGCAGAAGTTACTCATTCAGTCAGGGTTACTTCTGTAACTACCACACCCTATATAAACACATCAGTGCTTCCTATATAAACACATCAGTGTTTATATAGGAGAGAGATCTCATTAGTATAAACCTTGACTTAAGAACATGTAAATAGATTAAGCTGTGAGTAGATAAAACAGCAAAAGCTCCCAAGCTAGCTAAGCCTGTCATCCAACAGTAGTGAGCATGTGGGCAACTGGCACTTTTCCTGCTCTGCCTGGGCCCCCAGAGAACCAACATTCACCAAACTAGTTCAGATCATTGTAAAAGAACTGGGTCTGAATTCTTGTTTTAAAAAGTCGATGAATCTTACCTAAAATACTGAACAAAATGGTATCTAGGCCAAGAGCGTTCAACGTGTTAGTCTGAATTATGTCTGATCTTTATGTCGCTCGTGAGGTCAGATCCTGAGCAAGTAGAACACCCACACAGAAGCCTCCATGAGCCACTTTGAGGGAGTAGCTCACTCTAGGTGTAAAAGAAATAATTAAATTGTGGGAAAGTAGGGTGTAAACTCTGTCAGCCAGTCAGGTAGGGTGTAAGAGGGGATTCGAACAGGGTGTGTGGTTAATGCATTTAGCTACATCTCTGAGGGCCTTGGGAGTGTGGAGGGACAGGAACTTAGTGGCAGTGATCAGACATTTCCTGAGCGCCTTCTCCACAGGTGCAGGGCTCGGTGCGGTGATGTAAAAGAAAGTATTGTTCTAGTGGGGAGAATGCAGGACAAAAGTCTTGATCCACAGGACTCCTGGGGAAGTGGCCCTCTCAGCAGCTAGAGACAACCCCACCCTGTAATTGCACCAGTGCCAGGTGAAACAGTCAGAAATCTCACTTCCTGCTTCAAGCCTCGTCCCACAGCCTCCCTGACCCTTGTCGATTCAACTGACCCTGTTTGGAGTGAGCCCCAGGCTCCTGCCCTACCCCTCCAGGGGAGATTAATCTCCCAAAGACAAGTGCAAGGTTTGAAGAGTGCCAGGGAACACACACTCTACTAGGAAAACTCCAAGACACACTGTGCTCAGAATGACAGGAAACAGAAAGTGCCCAGAGCGGTAGTACAGCAGGTAGGACATTTGCCTTGCATGCAGCCCACCTGGGTTCGATTCGCAGCATCTCGTATGGTCCCCTGAGCAACACCAGGAGTAATTCCTGAGTGCAGAGCCAGGAGTAACCCCTGAGCATTGAATTTGATACTAAAAGCAACAACAACAGCTACAACAAAATAAAAATAGAGAAAGCAGTGATATCACAAAGGGAAGTTTCACAGGGAAGGAAAATCCATAAGACTCACAGCAGATCAAATGAGATGCCACAAGCCAGAAGAGAATGGAGAGATACAGTGAAAGATCTCATGAAAGGAACACGTCACTGTGAACGCTCTGTCCAGCTAAACGTTCATTCAGATTTGAAGGAGAGACACGGAGCTTCACAGACAGGGGCAGCTTAGGGGATTGACAACCTTGAAACCAGTCTTGCAAGACGCATTAGGGGACATTCTTTTGAGGACAGGACAAACATCTAAGCACATGGTAGTGAGTGCAGCATTCACTAATGGCACTGGAGGTGTCCTCTACTAGAGTAAGGAAGGGATGTTTACTCCCCACTCCATGAAGTGTTTTGTGTATTCACAATAATGAATTGATATTTCATGTATAGTAAGTGTTCTTTATCTGAGGTGGGTTTTTCACATCTATAAAGATTTTTGCTACAACCTCCTACTTATTAGCGCACTTAAGAAGTATCTATAATATATTTTCTTTTTTTAATTTTTTTTGGTTCACACTGGCAATGCTCAGGGGTTTCTCCTGGCTCTTCACTCAGGAACTACTCCTGGTGGTGCTAGGGGGACCATATGGGATGCCAGGGATTGAACTCGGACTGACACAGGCCCGCCCGTTCAAGGCAAACGCCCTACCCGCTGGACCATCACTCCGGCCCCTTTATAATATATTTTCTAAAGCTGATATTCTCTTTCTAGAGATCAAACACACTTTTATGGGCTGGAGCGATAGTCCGGCAGGTAGGGCGTTTGACTTGCATGTGGCCGGCCTGTGCGGGCCCGGGTTCGATCCCCAGCATCCCATATGGTCCACTGAGCACCGCCAGGAGAAATCCTGAGTGCAGAGCCAGGAGAAACCCCTGAGCATTGCCGGATGTGACCCAAAAATCAAAAAACAAAAACAAAAACTAAAACAAAAAACATGCTTTTATGCATTTATTGGCATTTACAGAATTTCTCCTTAATTTTTTCTTAATTCTCTTCACTCATTAAATTTTACACTTGTAGGATTTATCTAATGTAAAATTTTAAATGTTTCAGCACAGAATTATACACTATATCAATTTATATGCCTGTAAACATATAGTGTAAATAAACATGTATGTGCCTATGTGTTTGCTTTTAGTTCTACCTGGCAGTCTCAGGGTTTACTCTTGGCTCAGGGATCATTCTAGGTGGTGCTGGGTATCTAACACAGGTTGGCCACGTGGCAAGGCAAATATCCTACCTGCTATATTATCGCTCCAGTCCTGGAAAAAAATTGCTTCATCAGTTTATCATTGGTGTACAATGTTGTGGAATTCCAAATTAGCCCTATTCATCTATATGTGCATAGACACCAGCACCTCAGAGAGAGAGAGAGAGAGAGAGAGAGAGAGAGAGAGAGAGAGAGAGAGAGAGAGAGAGAGACAGATAGAGACAGAGACAGACAGAGAGACACAGAGACAGAGAGACAGAGAGAGACAGAGACAGAGAGAGACAGAGACAGACAGAGCAGAGAGATAGAGACAGAGACAGAGACAGAGAGACAGAGAGACAGACAGAGAGCAATGACTCAGTATGTGGGGGCAGGGCAGCGCCAGATCTGGTCGCCAGCAGCAAGAGTGGCCCAAACCTAAAACAGGCACAGGCTCCAAATCTTACAGGGGGGAGGGAGGAGGGGCGGACCAGCCCACGAAGTTCGGGAGCAAGGACTCCTTTACTGCCTGTGCTCTAAGCCTGTACCCTGGCAGGGGACAAGTTAAAAAAAAACAGCGACATCAGGCACTGGTGAGCCCACCTCCATGCCCCCGCATACCCGCCCGCCCACGCCCTCCTGATCACTCCCTCTTGCCCTCCCTCCCCCGTACCCTCCCCACCCTCCATCACTCCCATACTGGAGCGCACCCACTCAGGCTCTCCCCCATCACTCCCCATCCGCCCGCAGCTCCCTGACCCTTGAAGAAGCCTCAGCTCTTCAGGGCTGTGAGCACGCCAGAACCCAAGTCCCGCACCACACCACACTCTTTGTTCTGGGCAGTACGAGCGGCCGAGCCAGCAAACGTTGCGGGGCCAGCAGCCCAGTCCAAGCCCAGGCCAAGTGGAGCTGCTCCAGGCTAGGGCACTGGTGGGTACCCGCTGGGGTTCCCTCTGGAGGTGAGGGGACATCTCCCTCTCTACCCCCAACTTCCCGCCACTTCCCTCTCAGTCCTTCAGTCTCTCCAGCATGCTCCTGGCCCTGGACACCCCTGGGGCGCTGGACAACCCCGCCTTTGGCATAGGAGCCCCTGGTTCTCTGGAAGGTTTCCTTGCTCCTCTGGCAGCAGAAAAGACCTCTACTTGCTGGACGCAGGCAGAGTTGAGGGGGTCCGAGTGGGGTGCCTCTGTGTCTGTTACTGCTGCTGGTCTCCCTGTCTCCCTGCTACCCCCCCCACTTCTTGCTGTACTTGCTGCCCCTGCCTGCACCTTGGGGACAGTCACTGCCCTGTCCATGGCCTCTGCCCAGTCACTGCCCGATGGCTTCTGCCCTGCACCCCCCTGGCCTATGGGCCCTTCTGTGCTCCCTCACAGCGACCCCCTCCCCTTTCTGCCTCTGTAGCGTCCTCCTGCCAACCTCCTTGAGGAGGAGTCTAAGGTGCCCCCAGCCGTGGACCCCCAGGGGGCCCCTGAGATAGCACCTAAAGGTGAGTGAGGAGGTGACTGCTGAGCACCCTCAGCAGGAAAGCATCGGCTCCTGTGGCCCTTGAATTGTCTCCGAGTTGGTCGTGTTTCTTGAGGACACGGAGGCACAGCACTAAAGCTGCCGACAGTGCCTAGCGCTGGGAACCCGTTAGGTAGAACACTGGGAAGTGACCTGTTAGGAAACACTTCCCCACACAGCTTCTCTTCGAGGTTAGCTGGAGATATTGTGGCTGAGGGTGCCGGAGGCAGGAAACTCAGACGAGACTCTGTGGATCTGGCTGTCTGCACCCGAGAGACACTGGCCCACGTGAGGGACAGCAAGGCAGGTACCAGCCTCGCTTACTCTTTGTCTTTCCATGTCATTTTTGGGTCACACTCGGTACAGGGCTCACTCATGGCCTTGACTCAGGGGTGACTCCTGGTGGGACTTGGGACTGTATGAGGTGCGGGGACTGGAACCCAAGCTGACCACTTGCAAGGTCGGTGCCGTAACTGCAGGCCTTCACAAGCTTTTGAATGTGGTTAAATCTGGCTATAGGTGCTTTTGTTTCTAAAAACACTCAAATTAAAATGTTAACTAAAGATATTTATTGGTAACCCACTATTTTCCCTAAGTTATATTTTTACTTTGGGAATTTTTTTTTTTTGGGTCACACCCAGCAATGCTCAGGGGTTACTCCTGGCGGTGCTCAGGGGACCATTTGGGATGCTGGGGATTGAACCTGGGTTGGTTACGTTTAAGGCAAACGCCCTTCCCACTGTGCTATGGCCCCAGCCCCACAAAAATGATTTTTTTCTTTTTGTATTTCTCCTCCCTCTCTCTGTGTTCAGGAGGGTCTCTAAGTAGGACTTTCTTCATTCTCTTTAATTTTTTCGGGTATCCCTAGTGGTGCTCAGGGGACAAGGGGTCACACCCAGCAATACTTCTGTCAGAACTTAGACCCAAGCCAGCTGAGGGTCATCAGAACTAGACCCAGTGGTTCTCGGGAGACCATAGGAAGCGGGGCTGGATTTGAGTCTTCAGAGGTAGAGCACATGCTTAAGAACAGCTCTTGGTCCCTCAACCCGATTCTTCCATGGGAAAGTGGGCTTTTCTGAACTTCCGCTGTGAGCAGAGAATGTGCCTGTCTTAGGATCTGCCCAGGCCCCAGGCTCACCCAGGTTTGTTCTCACTGTTACAGGCACGCATGTTTTCGGGGAAGTGGGTCTGTTGTCTCACTGGGTTCTCTGGAACTTAGTCACCCCCTCCCAAGAGGTGGCAGCTCTCACACACATGAGAAAATGCTGGTGCTCCATGCCCGCATGCCCAAACCCTAACCACCTCCCACTGCTAGACCAGGCGGCCAGCTTCTGCCCACCAGTGAGGTCATGGGGGGGCTGTGCCATGCTGAGCCCTCTGCCTGGCACGCAGCATGGCTGTCATTCTCGCTTCTTGCCAGCTGTTCCCAGGCCTCCAGAAACGTGGCCCATGGGACGTCTGGGCTTCTCCAAGGCTGGGGGCTGTACTCATGATGAGAACCAGCTACTGTCTGAGTGCAGCCTTGGGGAGCACAGAGCTGATTTCAGGGGGACAGAAGGTTCTGAGGGAGAGCGGGGGTGGTAGGATTTGGACTGCCTGAGGCCGACCAAAAGATCGCTTAAGGGGCCCTTTTGCTCCCACCCAGCGCCCAGCTGAGAATTCTCAGGCTTTCTTCCTTTCATAGTAGCGACCACTTAACTGACCCTTTGGCACCATTAACATGACCATGGTGTGATTCAGGGTCATGATGGTGCTTTTCCTGCCTCAGGATGCAGTGAGGTGCCTGTGAAGCTGGTTGCGAAACTCTTCTGCCTAGAGCTGCCCCTGGACTGGCAGCTGTCCCAGTACCACGCGACATTCCAGCCCGACGTGGAGTCCTGAAGGCTGAGAACTGCCCTGCTCTGCAGTCACAGCAGACTCTCCAACAGAGCCTCGATGGCTTCACCCTTTTCCTCTCGCAAGAGCTGGAAGAAAAGGTACAGGGTACAGACTGGCATGGAGCCATCTCCCTGAGTGCTTGTGCTGTGCGGCGTGTCCCAGTTCGCTCTGCCCCTGATGCTTGCCCGTGCTTTGCACTGACTTTCTCATGGCTGACACCTTCCCTCTTTCTTCTTTCCCTTGCTCAGGCTGACAGCAAAGAAATTGGGTAGATGGGAGTGGGGGGGGGGGCGCTGCTGGTCCTCTCCAACAGAGAGAGTCCCTCTCCTGCAGGTCATGGAACTGTCCGCAGTGACCCAGAGGGGGTGAGACAGTGCAGATGACCGTGTCCCTGACGAGGCAGCTGCCGGCCAGCTCCCCTGTGTGCACGCAGGTGTTCAACCTCATCTTCAGAAAGTAAGGGCCTGGGGAGGTGCAAAGCCTGACCTGGCTCTAGGCCAGGGTAGCCACTGAGGCCTGAGGGAGCCCCTCTGATGGGTGGCGGATAATACCCGCTGCTGTCCTGGCTCCGACCCTTGACCCTTGTCATCCTGGGTTATCTGGGTGAGGTGTGGGGGGTTGCCACCTCCAGCCCTAGCTCAGTGCTTTGCCCTCTGTGCTCCCCATGTGGGCCAGCCCTCTGTCCTTTGTCCATGGGTGACTCGGGCTCCAGGCCTAGGTACAGGCTTAGAAACATGGTTATTGATTGATGTACACCAGATATTAAAAATATTTATTTCCAGGATTTTAGAAAAGTTGTCCCTGTACCAGATTGGACGGAACTTCTATAACCCTTCTCAGCCAGTGGACATTCCCCAGCACAAGTAGGTCGACTTCTACTTCCTGCACCTCAGATTCTGCTCCTGTGTAGCTCACCATGGTCTTGGGGTAACCCGTGGTGCTAGCCAATGACAAGTCCAGCAAAGCCAGGAGGGAGCTCATTAACAGCCAGGGACTGCTTCTTGCTGGGTTTTGGTTTGGGAGGGTCTGTCTGGATCGGGGCCCATGTGGTGCCGGAAATCTAACTCAGACCTCACACACACAAGCGATCCGCAGCCCCGCCCACCCTCAGGCTTCACTGTGACAGGAGGCGAGGCTTGTAGCGTTTTCTTCTGTCCGTGTGCTGGGTCCTTCCGTATCGCCAGCATGAACTGGGAAAGGTGGGAAGAATGGAAGCCGCTTTGGCTGCTGTTGCTTTGACGGGAAGTGGGCCTGGCAGCAGACAGGAAATCACCAGGGAGGACAGAGCCGGGGCTGCTGCGGGACTTCCTGGTGGAGAAACCCTTGGCTCTCACCTTAAGACAAGGCAGCAGGAAAGTGCATGGCTGAGGCTCATGTGTGCCCGCAGCCCCCAAAATGTGCAGCAGGAGAAGTGAAGGGCACCGGGAGCCAGGTGCAAGACTCCGAGGGAGAGCAGCCAGGCTGGAGCAGGGGTGTGTGGATTTGGGGTCTCAGTGCTCCATCGCCATCCACCCTTGTCCTTGTCACCTCTCCTCCACCTGAATGAGACAGCCTGGGGGCCCACGGCACTGGGCGGGGCGCCTCTGCTTGTCTTGAAGCTAGCCTACGTCAGCAAACAAAATGGAAACGGTGTTCTTTAAATGACATCTGTTTCCTCCTGGCCGTTTTCGTGCCTTTTTCTTACTCAAGACTCACTCGGGCACTACAGTGTGGGAGGGTCTCTGCTGTGGCTTTTCTTGTCTGCGCACATTGAGGAGGCAGCTTCCTGCTCTGTCTTCAGGGCCGGCTAATCATCCTCAGGGCTAGCTGTCCTGTCCTTATGGCCATCTGTTCCTTCCTCAGGACTGCCTTTACCGTCCTCATGATTGTGTGCCCTCAGCAGCCGGAGTCAGACCCAGCATCGCTGCCTGGCAGCAAAGTTGCCCTTCAGGGTCTTCCTTACTGGGAGACAGCTCTGGGCCAAGGGCTGCTTCAGTGAAGGATTCTGACCCTTGCTGAGCCCCACGGGGACCCCAGAGAACGTCCTGAGCCAAGAGTGGGTCTGGGATACCAGGACAAAAGTTTGTGGTTTCTTTCCAGTATAATCAATTTCATAAAAAAAAAAATCTTTTTTAGGTTGTCCCTTTGGCCTGGATTTGCCATTTCTGTTTCCCAATTGGAGAACAGAGTCCTGTTTCACGCCGACATGAGCTACAAGGTTCTCCGAGCGAGACTGTTCTGGAATTCATGGCTGTTCTCTGCCGCTGAGATGACGGGCCCAGCTTTCCCCAGACCTGTGAGAAGCAGTTGATTGGGCTTGTTGTGCTGACCAGGTGAGGCCTGAGTATTGTTTGGGATGACGAGTGGGAGTGGGACAGTGAGGCCAGCAGCGCCGTGGAGAGTGGCCGCCCTCCTCCCATTGGCCTGCTCGTCTGCTGTCCACGCAGTTCCTGCCTTGCACTGAGGCTCTGCGGGCACTGGGAACCCGGCCACAGTCGTGCTCCAGAGGCTGCGGTCAGTCCCTCAGAGTGAGCGGGACTATTGGTCTGCAGTGGCCACTGGCTGGGTGATGGCACTGACTCCTACTTGGCCTTGGGGCGCTCTTGGTTCCGGGATCCTGGAGCCCAGACACTGGTGCCACATGCAGGGACAGCCTCGCACTGAGATCTGGTCTCTGCAGTTCGGGCGGAGATTGTCTTGGGTGTGGCTCCGTGGTCTCCAGCATGCCCAGCAGATGGGCACAGTCACTTGAGTGATTCTTTCTCAAGTGCCATTGCTGACTGCCAAACGCTGGCATCTAATCGTCTGTGGAAACCATGGAGAAACACTCCTAAGTTCTGAAGAGAACCGGCCATTGTCTCCCTGTCTCCAGGTACAATCATCGGACATACCGTGTGGGCGACATTGACTGGGCAGTGAAGCCCACACACACCTTCCAGAAGCGGGATGGCACCCAGCTCACCTACGTCGAGTACTACAAGCAGGTAGGAGCTAGTCCAGCATTCCCTGGCTTCATTCCTGCAGGGGCCACCCCACCTCCATCCCGTCTTCTCTCCTCCCGGCCCCTCCCCAGAGCACAACCCAGAGTGAGGCTTTGCTGCTCAACCATTTCCAGGTCTCTCTGCTCCCTGTGTGAATCCCGACCTTCTTCTCCTCCAGGTCTCTCTGCTCCCTGGGTGCATCCCAACCTTCTTCTTCTCCTTCCTCCTCCTCCCTCTGTTCGGCTGCCCTGTGTGGCCCTTCCCTCTCAGATATGGGCCATCCTGGGCCACTCCCTCAAGAATTCCAGAAACCAAACCCCAACACCCCCAAGAATTGAGCTTCTGTGTGACCCAGAGTCCCCACGTCTGGCATCTGTGTCAAAGTCACAAAACCTTGGATTTGAAAAAGATTTTTTTTTTGACACTTATATTCACTGTTTTATTTTTTTTATTTTTATTTATTTATTTATTTATTTATTAAATATTTTATTACACCGCCATGTGATATACAGTTACAAAGATGTTCATGTTTGGGTTTCCGTCATACAGTGTTCCAGCACCCATCCCTCCACCAGTGCCCATTTCCCAAAACCAATGTCCCCACTTCCCTCCCCCTCCCTAGCCTGCCTCTATGGCAAGTTCTTTATCTCTTCTCTCTCTCTCTTTCTCTCTTCTCTTACACATTGTGGATTGCAATACATACATTTAGAGATCATCATGTATATCTTTTTTCCTATATTCAATGCTCAGTTCTAGGCTGGTATTATCACTTTTGACAAATATTAGCACACTGTTCCCTTCTCTGTCTTACCTAACCACTAATTCCACATGTTTGTGGTAGATTCAACCCTTTTTTTTTTAATTGAAAGATGCTCATGTAGAGTTTTGGTTCTACAGTGTTCCAACACGCACCCTCTGCCCAAACCCATCTCCCATCACCAATGTCCCAACCTCCCTCCCCCTCCCGCACCTCAACCACTTGGCAGGTTCTGATGTCATTTCTTTCCTCTTTATATCTCCCTCCCAACAAACTTTCCTGCTCTTGCGTGGAATGCAGTGCATTAAAAGACATTACTGTTTCACTATTTTAGTGGACCAGTGGCAGCTAAGGCCGCCTAACCTGGGCTTCGAACTGGCTTTACTCTGTTGATCTGGTCGTGAGGCAGTTTTGCAGCCGCGGACAGCAAAAATGGTGGCTAGTGAGATGGGTGAGTCTCATCCGGCTGCTTCCGGGGACCCCCCAGAGGCGACGGGCCCACTCCCAAAACCCATCTGCCCTCCTCGGGGTTCCGTGGTCAGCTAGGCCCGGCGCGAGGCCAGCGCCTGCCTCCCCAGCCGTCCGTGAGGCCCTGTGCTGGCCCGTGGGCAGCTCCCGGCAGGGCCACCAGGCTCGACAAGATGGAGGGGGAAGGACGACCACGCCTCCATCTGACGACTTCCCAGTGATTCCCGCCTCTTGGAGCCGCCTACCTGGGCTCGAACTGGCTTTGCTCTGTTGATCTGGTCATGAGGCAGTTTTGCAGCATCCGGACAGCAAAAATGGTGGCTAGTTTGATGGGCGAGTCTGATCCGGCTGCTTGCGGGACCCCCAGAGGGGACGGGCCCACTCCCAAAACCCATCTGCCCTCCTCGGGGTTCCATGGTCAGCTAGGCCCGGCGCGAGCCGGCGCCAGCCTCCCCAGCCGTCCGTGAGGCCCTGTGCTGGCCGTGGGCAGCTCCGGCAGGGCCACCAGGCTCGACAAGATGGAGGGGAAGGGACGACCACGCCTCCATCTGACGACTTCCCAGTGATTCCCGCCTCTTGGAGCCGCCTACCTGAGCTCGAACTGGCTTTGCTCTGTTGATCTGGTCGTGAGGAAGTTTTGCAGCGTCCGGACAGCAAAAATGGTGGCTAGTGTGATGGGCGAGTCTCATCCGGCTGCTTCCGGGACCCCCAGAGGCGACGGGCCCACTCCCAAAACCCATCTGCCCTCCTCGGGGTTCCATGGTCAGCTAGGCCCGCGCGAGCCAGCGCCAGCCACCCCAGCCGTCCGTGAGGCCCCTGTGCTGGCCCGTAGGCAGCTCCGGCAGGGCCACCAGGCTCGACAAGATGGAGGGGGAAGGGACGACCTCATTTGAAAAGATTTATGTATACCTTGAGGTCCCAACGTGAAGTTCTCAGGGAACTGACGTCCCTGTGCTGGGAAAACATATCATGGACATGGTCAGAAGTGACCAAGTGACTTGGGGGCAGGTGTGGAGCTCCTGGCTGTGCTCCACCCTGTCCCCCAGCTGGGCCACACCTGCCTTCCCAGATACAGACTCATGGCTCTGCCTTCTTTTTACTCCACCTGCAACTGTTCCTAGCTGTCCACTGCTGGGAGCCAGTGCAGGAGCCACCAAGGTCATTCTCCTGGACACGGAGCAGCTGTAGGTCCCTGACTCTGGGGAAAATCTCACAGGAAAAAAGGAAGTGACTGAAGTGCCAGAAGGCAGCTCATTCCCAGAGAGCAAAGCCACAGAACCACCCTGATCAGGAACTACAGGGCCTACAACCTAGGGCGCTGGCCGAAACTCAGAGGCTAGAGGACTTGGTGGAAATGTGTTTTGTTGAGCTGAGATGCTCGCCCATCCAGTGGAGGCTGCTTCGGTGATTGTGCCAAGCCTCTCATTGGTGTCCCCACCCTGACCTCCCGGTCCTCTTGCCTTCTATAGCTGTATGACATCACCGTGTCTGACCTCAGTGAACCCATGCTGGTTAGTCTGCTGAGAAGCAAGAGAAGAGACAGTACTGAGGAATAAGCTGGTCCACCTGCAGCCTGAGCTGTGCTTTCTGACAGGTAAAGGTGCTATTCCCTTTCCAGCTCAGCAGCAGCAGTGTCCTTCCATGAGCTGTAGCCATGTCGAGTTTAGTTCTGGGAGCAGCTGATCTGGGCAGAGTGGAAGCATTTGGACACTGCTGGGACAGTCTAGTTAGCTCTTGCCTTTGCCTCATGTGCTCTGTCATTACTTTGACATGAAATCGGCTCCAGCTACTCTCCTAAAGCTGAGTGCTGAATGATCGTCACCCTTTCCTGAGTCCTCTTTTATAAGAAGTGAGATGGCTTTAACCTGTTGAAGGCACTTTGTTGGAGAACATGTGTGTGACTATGTATGTGTGTAAGAGAGGCTGTGATTGTCAGACTGTGTGAGACTCTGTGTGTGACTCTGTGAGACTGTGTGTGGGACTGTGTGTGTCAGACTGTGTGTGAGACTCTGTGACTCTGACTGGGTGAGATTGTGTGTGAATTTGCGTGTGTGTAAGGCTGTGTGTGTAACTGTGTGTGTCTATGTAAACCTGTGTTTATGGGTCTACGAGACTATTTAGTGTGATATTGTGTGTGAGAGAGACTGTGTATGACTCTGCGTCTGTGAGACTGTGTGCATGGAGCTGGAGTGATAGCACAGACGGTAGGGTGTTTGACTTGCACACAGCTGACCCAGGTTCAATTCACAGCACCCCATATGGTCCTCTGAGTACCGCCACGAGTAATTCCTGAGTTCAAATCCAGGTGTGACCCAAAAAGAAAAAAGATACTCTATGTGTGTGTGTATGTGTGTGTGTGTGTGTGTGTGTGTATGCGTGTTGGTTCCTCTGTGTGTGCCATGCTTGATGCCTCCATGTTTGCTGGCTCAGGGGGTTCTGTCATATGTCAAGGACCTGAGCATTATCTCAGGACTGTTAATATCATCCATTGGTTTCAGAGGGTGGGAGGCAGAAGGAAGGCCTAGACCCTAAACACTTTGTATTGCTTAAATCATGGATGGGGAAACAGATGGAGTTGTAGTTAAGGAAATGAGCAAGGATAGGGGTCGGAGCGATAGTCAAGCGGGTAGGGCATTTGCCTTGCACGCGCTGACGGGTCCGATCCCCAGCATCCCATATGGTCCCGTGAGCACCACCAGGAGTAATTCCTGAGGGAAGAAGAGCCAGGAGTAACCCCTGATCAGGCGAGGGTGTGACCCAAAGAGCAAAAATAAAAAAGAAAGAAAGAAAGAAAGAAATGTGTTGGGGGAGCTCCGCCAGGGTCCCCGACAGTGCCGGGAAGCGAAGTTCCCTTCTACCTCTGAAGCTAACGAGGAATGGATGAAGACTCAGGAATCCGATGCAGTTTTAAATGGGCTTTACTATCACAGGTTCCAATATATAATCCAAGAGCAGGGTAAAAATCCAGACTCTGGGTTCCCAGCTAGGCCCCAGCTATTTGTAGGCCATGATAGCTGCCACCACGTGTTGAGGCCCAACAGAGAATGGAGAGGACAGAGAATCAAAACAACAAGAGAAGCTGAAATGGCAAAAGGGATAAAAAGAGAGAGATTCTTTCTTCTTACAGCTTATTTTATAGCTAGGAATCCCCCAAACTTCCCAGCCAAGCCCATTCTGGGCTGGGCTATCTAGAGATGAAAACAGGAAAATAGCTTTATAGAATTGTAGCAACATCAAGAGACCATTTGGTTGTTTACAAGGACCCAGAGCTAATTAAAAGCCTCCCAGTTTAGTTGCCTTTGAGTTATCAGGGAGCCATGCTTGCTTGCTTGGAGGCAAACAGCATTTCTCTCTGTTCTAATTACTTAGAGATCCAACGTGGCCAGGCAAATATGCTGTTAAGATCTAGGTAGTCCCTCGATGATTGTGTAGCATGAGAGAATATTTATACCAGCCAGTACAGAATACATAGTCAGATAAGACTGCCACATTCAGACTACCCCCTATCTATGAAGTGACTGGCAGGAGGCAACCCAGGGCAGATGCAGAGGCCTAGGCTTTTAGGTGTCCTGCAACAGAAATGACCAAGGATAGACTCCCGGGGAGAGTGCTCACTCTGGTTGGCTTTCTGCCACTTGGGCCTACACCATTATGGAGGTGGCCGCCTGCCCTCAGGATGAAGCAGCTGAAAGTGGCGCTGGAGGAGGTGGCAGGCGTATGTGTACATGCTCAGGGCTGCAGCTAGATGCCAGTGAAGGAGACGCCCTCACACGTGCAGAAACGGGGCTACCCTGGGCAATGTCTGCTGCTTGACCAATCTCCTGTTTTGCTGAGGCTGATTTTAGCACGGTACTGGCACATTCAGGAATGTGCTCAGGTACCGGAGAATGTCCTTGCATTCCTGAGAGCCTGCACTGGAAAGCCAGAATTCCCTGCTCACTGTGGTTGCCAAAACAACAAAATTGGAAACCACATGGCTGTCCTCGTGGAGGCTGCTCACTGCCATGGTGACACTGCCCAGTGAATCTGCTGCTCAACCCTGATCATTTTGTCCTAGTGTTTGCCTCCTTCTGCTGCTGACTGGTCCAAGAACATGCAGGGGGTGCAAGATTTTGAGCACGAAGTCTTTGAGCAACTGGTTGGTTCTGTGCAGCGACAGGGCTGAGTCTGTGACCAATTTTTTCCTTGGCCGCTTGAGAAGAGCTGGAGGTTCCATGGGCTTTAACATCAGCTGCCTTAAAGTGTGAGTCTGCTGACTGGTGTCTTATCTTCCTCGGTTATTTGGGCTTGGCAGGAAGATAGGGTATAGCGACTGATAACGTTTCAAGCATTGCTCAGGCTTTCTTTGTCTGAGCTAAGTTTTCCTAAACTGCCTAGAAAACGGTTCGTAGAGATTTTGCAGCGATAAAATTTCTATTTAGTTATTCTGTGGTTCAAAGCAAAACTTTGACATCGTTGCTTTTTGGGCATGAATCCCATGGCTTGGAATCTTTCCAGTTAGAGAAGAAGATCACATTGTCATTTATTGCCACCTCAACTGTCTTCCCTTAATTATTTTATATTGGTTATTCATAAACTTTAGTAGCCATTTGGCTGGGAGCTAGTACAGTGGTTGGACAAATGCCTAGTATGTGCCTGTCCTGGGTTTGGTCCCTGAGCACTGCTGGGTGGCCTGACTGACCCCAGCTCTCTAGGGCTCGGTTGCGGGGCTGAAGTAAGCCGTTCACTCTGACCTGGCTGCCTGAGGGTCACTAAAGGGCCCTGGACCTCCTGAGCAGTGCTGGGGAGTCCCAGTTAGTAATACCATTGTCACAGAAAGAGGGTACAAAATAATACAACTATAAACATGTCACTACTTATTAATGTTCATACTTTAACATAAGAATAGATCTAAATGAGCTTTTCTGCTTCTGTATCTTATGAGCTTCTACTTTTTTTTTTTGTTTTATAAAACAAGTTCCTTCACTTAGTACTTGGTGCTCTGCCATCTGGACTCAAGAAGCCCCCCTCCTCACTTACCGTTGCTCCAGACTCCCTCAGTTTACTTTTTTTCCCCCATATTTTATTACACCACTTTTAGACATACAATTGCAAGATGCTCTTGTAGAGTTTTGGTTCTAGAGTGTTCCAACACCCGTCCCTCAAACTGAACCCATCACCCATCACCAATGTCCCCACATCCATCCCTCATCCCACACCTTAACTACTTGGCGGGTTCTGTATGTCTTTTCTCTCCTCTCTATCTCTCCCTGCCACCAAACTATCCTGCACATCATAGAATGCAGTGCATTAAAGGACATAACTGATTCCACTACTTTGATGGACTGCGCAGCCGCTTGCGGCCGCTCCACTTGGGCTTGGACTGGTTTTGTTCTGTTAATCTGGTCATGAGGTAGTATTCCAGAGTCCGGAAAGAAAAGGTGGTGGCTAGTGTGATGGGCGGAGTCTCATCCAACTGCTCTGGTTTTCCCCAGAGGAGATGGGCCCACTCCCAAAATCCATCTGTCCTCCTGGGAGCCCCATGGTCAGCTGAGCCTGGGCAAAGCGGAGTTCCAGGTTCCCCAGCCGCGTTTGAGACTGCATGCTATGGCTGGTTGCCCTATGGTGGCTCCTGGGCGGGGCCACCAGACTCAACAAAATGGAGGGGGAGGGGCCAACCCCTGACTCCATCTGAATAATTCCCAGTGATTCCGTTTCTGGGAGCTGCCTACCTGGGCTTGAACTGGTTTTGCTCTGTTAATCTGGTCGTGAGGTAGTATCCCAGCGTCCAGTCAGCGAAGATAGTGGCTAGTGTGGTGGGCGAATATTTTCGCTCGATCTGGGCTTCTACCAGCGAAGGTAGTGGCTAGTGTGGTGGGCGAGTCTCATCCGGCTGCTTCCGGGACCTCACAGAGGTGATGGGCCCAGTCCGAAACCCATCTGTCCTCATGTGAGCCCCATGGTCAGCTGAGCCTGGGGAAAGTGGAGTTCCAGGTTCCCCAGCCGTGTTTGAGACTGCATGCTATGGCTGTTTGCCCCAGGGCAGCTCCTGGGCAGAGCCACCAGGCTCGAAAAAAATGGGGGGGGGAAGGGCCAACACCTGACTCTATCTGACGAATTCCCAGTGATTCCCACTTCTGGGAGCTGCCTACCTGGGCTTGAACTGGTTTTGCTCTTTTAATCTGGTCGTGAGGTTGTATCCCAGAGTCTGGACAGCAAAGGTGGTGGCTAGTGTGGTGGGCGAGTCTCATCCTGCTGCTTCCTCTCTCAGTTTAATGTAGCATCTGTGCCCTCAAAATCAAACATGTGCCAGGGCCAGAGTGATAGTCCTGTGGGTTGGGGACTTTTTTGAACGCAGCCGCCCCAGGTTCAATCCCGGCATCCCATTTGTTCCCCTGATTACCATCAGGAGAAATTTCTGAGTGTAGAGCCAGGAGTAATCCCTGAGCATGGCCAGGTATCACCCAAAAAAAAAAAAAAATCTCTGCTTTAACAAAGCTATAAAGTTGATCCTGTTTCTCTTCATAGTTTGATAAGTTAAAATGCAACCGAGACTGCTTCTCTGTCCTGGGAGACGCAGAGCCCTCACTGGTAGCAGGGAGTGATTATCAGTGGATGTGAAGCAGAGCTGGAAGCCTCACCCTCCTGTTCACAGCCACTCCCAGCTCAGACCTCGCCTTCCTCACACTCCCTGCCTTGAGCTGTGTCTGCTGCACAAGCTAACAAGGCAGGAAAAGGCTAACAAAGAGGCCATAGACAGTTGACCAGGCTCCCTCGCATGGAGCATGTGCCCACCTTCGGCTCTGGCTTCTTGGCACCCAATAGTGCTCAGGTCTTTTCCTGGCTCTGTTCTCAGGGATCACTCGTGGTGGGACTCGGGGGATTGTATGTGGAGCTGGGGCCTGAACTTGGGTTGGCTATGTGCAAGGCAAGCCCCCTACCCTCTATATTATTGATCTGGCTCTATTGTTATTCTTCTTAACATATGTGATATAAAAAGGGAATTAAATGTCTTCAAAATCCATCTTTTTTTTTTAAGTATTTTATTATACCACCGTGAGATATACAAATAAAAAGATATACAATTAAAAAAGTTCATGTTTGGGTTTTGGTCATACAGTGTTTCAGCACCCGTCCCTCCACCAGTGCCCATCTCCCACCACCAACATCCCCGGTTCCCCCCCCCTTCCCCAGCCCTGCTCCATGGCAGGTTCTTTATTTCTTTCCCTTTCTCTCTCTCTTTCTCATTTCCTTCCCTTCCAGACTATGGATTACAGAACATACATTAAAAGGTTGTCATGTGTATCCTTTTGCCTCTATTTAATGCTCAGTTCTAGGTTTGCATTAGTACCCTCGACTATTATTAGCCCCCTGTTCCATTTTCTGTCTTACCTAAACTCTGACTCCCACACGTTTGTGATAATCTCCACCTTTGACAAGACCTCCTGATATATGTTTCACTTGACCTTGGATATTGGTATCATAATATGTACATATATATTTATGCCATGCAAATAAATGCAGTCATTCTGTATCTGTCTCTCTCCTTCTGGCTAATTTCGCTCAACATAATCTTCTCCATGTCCATCCATTTATAGGCAAATTTTATAACTTCATTTTTCCTAACAGCTGCATAGTATTCCATTGTGTAGATGTACCAAAGCTTCTTTATCCAGTCATCGATTTTCGGGCACTCTGGTTGCTTCCAGATTCTGGCTATTGTGAATAATGCTGCTATGAACATAAAAGTAGGGATGGTGTTTCCGCTGCGTATTTTTGGTTTCCCAGAGTAGATTCCCAGGAGTGGTATGGCTGGCTCAAATGGGAGTTCAATTTCTAGTCTTTGGAGGAAAGTCCATATTGTTTCCAGAAAGGCTGTACCAGCCGGCATTCCCACCAACAATGGATGAGTGTCCCCTTTTCCCCACATCCACGCCAGCACATGTTGTTCTTGCTCTTTTGAATATGTGCCAGTCTCTGTGGTGTAAAGTGGTATCTCATTGTTGTTTTGATTTGCATCTCTCTGATGATTAGTGATGATGAGCATTTTTTCATATGTTTTTTGGCCATTCGAATTTCTTCCTTGCTGAAGTTTCTGTTCATTTCTTGTCCCCATTTTTTGATGGGGTTGTTTGTTTTCTTCTTGTAAAGTTCTACCAGTGCCTGATATATCCTGGATATTAACCCTTATCAGATGGGTATTGGGTGAATCAAAATCCATCTTTTATGTAGCATAAAAATACAAGAGAATCCAGCTGCATTCCTTAGAGCTATCCAGAAACATTTTAATCCTAACATTCAGTTGATAAGTAGTGTTTTGATATGTAATTTTAATTTTTCTTTATATCTAGCAGTCTAGAAAGGAGCCAGAACATATTCTTTTGTTTTAGATTGTCATGTATTTCCCCAAGCACTCAAAAACTATTAACCTTAGTACTTAGGTTTATTTATGTATTTGTTTTTTTAATTTTTTTTTTTTTGCTTTTTGGGGTCACATCTAGCAATGCTCAGTGGTTACTTCTAGCTCTGCACTCAAGAATTACTCTGGCGTTGCTTCGGGACCATCTGGGATGCTGGAGAGCAAACCCGGGTTGGCTTCTTACAAAGCAAATGCCCTACCCTCTGGACTATTGTTCCGGCCCAACCTTAGTATTTTAATGACATTTTATTTCCCTATCCGTAGTTCTAATATTAACTTTTAAGTACTGAATGTTATCCTTATAACAGCCTTTAGAAGCCTGTGCATTTTCCCTGTTGTTTGCATTATCTTCTCATTAAAGGTTAAGATTAGTTGACTCTCCCCTCATCCTGTAACAGGGCACCATTGTCACAGCAAGAGGTACAAAATAATAGAACTATAAACATGTCATGACTTATTAAAGTTCATACTTTAACATAAGAATAGATCTGACCTAGCTTTTTCTGCTTCTTTTATCTTATGAGCTTCTTCTTTTTTTTTTATAATACATGGTCCTTCACTGTTGGAGGACATGTTTAGCTAATCTGGGAGTTTTGTTGTTTTGCTCACTCCCAGCTTAATCTTATTTAAGCCAAGGTTCATTCTAATGAGATCTCTCTTCTATGTAAACACTGCCAGAGGGTGTGGCAGTTACAGAAGTCACCTTGATTGAATAACTTCTGACTTATACATCTACTAAGACTTCTATGTGTTCTAGATTGGGCACAGCTCCTCTTTATACCCACTGCACCCAGCGTGGGACAGTTAGAATTTACCAGGAGACTACCACCCTGGCTACGCTGAGACTATAGGAAGACTATAGGAAGGATCATACTAGTTTGCTCTAAGCAGGCAAGAGTGACACTTTCAGTACACGAGAACAAGATACTCAGAATCACCCTGGTGCAGATAATAAGAAGGACTTTGTGGGTACCATCTAGATTACATGAAGCTCATGAAGTTAAGATGTATTACTCTCTCTCCAGTGTTTTACATAAGAGATAATCTCCTTAGTCCTTGGCATAACCTTTGTTTATACCTGAAATAAGGTGTGGCACTACACTCTGTTTAGAATTCTTTGTTGACATGCCCCTCCTGATTGGATTACTTTGGTGTATATAAGGGACTGACTTGAGGCTGTTTCACCTTTTGCCTTTTGTTTCCCTCAGCCTTCACTTTTTGGCTCCTGTGGCTTTTGGCTTTTGGCTCCTTCTTCTGGGTAAGACTCAGCTCAGGTGAGACCCTCTCTCTTTGGTGGGAGACTTAGGCTCTTTTGTATGGTCTAAGTTCGGACCAGAGCTAAAGTTTGTTCATTATATTGAAGTGCTGTGGAAGATCTTTTGTACTATTAAAAGCCTTTTGACCTCCTGGGAGCCCCATGGTCAGCTGAGCCTGGGGAAAGTGGAGTTCCAGGTTCCCCAGCCACGTTTGAGACTGCATGCTATGGCTGGTCACCCCAGGGCAGCTCTTGGGTGGGGCCACCATGCTTGACAAAATGGAGTGGGGAAGGGCCGACCCTGACTCCATGTGATGAAATCCCAGTGATTTCCGCTTCTGGGAGGCTGCCTACCTGGGCTCGAACTGGTTTTGCACTGTTAATCTGTTGGTGAGGTAGTATCTCAGCGTCCGGACAGCGAAGGTGGTGGCTAGTGTGGTGGGCTCGACTCATCAGGGTGCTTCTGGGACTCCCCAGAGTTAATGGGCCCTCACCCAAAACCCATCACTTCTCCTGGGAGCCCCATGGTCAGCTGAGCCTGGGGAAAATGGAGTTCCAGGTTCCCCAGCCGTGATTGAGACTGCACGCTATGGCTGGTGGCCCCAGGGCAGCTCCTGGGTGGGCCACCAGGTTCGACAAAATGGAGGGGGAAGGGCTGACCCCTGACTCCATCTGAAGAATTCCCAGTGATTCCCGCTTCTGGGAGCTTCCTACCTGGGCTCGAACTGGTTTGTGCTGTTAATCTGGTCGTGAGGTAGTATCCCAGTGTCCAGACAGTGAAGTTGGTGGCTAGTGTGGTGGGCGAGTTTCATCCGGCTGCCTCCGGGACCCCCAGAGGTGATGGGCCCACTCCGGAAACCTATCTGTCCTCCTGGGAGCCCCATAGTCAGCTGAGCCTGGGGAAAATGGAGTTCCAGGTTCCCCAGCCGCAATTGAGACTGCATGCTATGGCGGTGGCCCCAGGGCAGCTCCTAGGCAGGGCTACTGGCTCGACAAAATGGAGGGGGAAGGGCCTACCCCTGATTCCATCTGACAAATTCCAGTGATTCGTGTTCCTGGGAGCTGCCTACCTGGGCTTGAAGTGGTTTTGCTCTGTTAATCTGGTCGTGAGGTAGTATCCCAGTGTCCGGAACAAAGGTGGTGGCTAGTGTGGTGGTCGAGTCTCATCCGGCTGCTTCCGGGACCCCCAGAGTTGATGGGTCCACTCCGAAACCCATCTGTTATCCTGGGAGCCCCATGGTCAGCTGAGCCTGGGAAAGTGGAGTTCCAGGTTCCCCAGCCGAGTTTGAGACTGCATGCTATGGCTGGTCACCCCAGGGCAATTCCTGGATGGGGCCACCAGGCTCAACAAAAAGTAGGGGAACATCTGACCCCTGACTGCATTTGACGAATTCCCAGTGATTCCCGCTTTATGGGAGCTGCCTACCTTGGCTTGAAATGGTTTTGCTCTGTTAATCTGGTCGTGAGGTAGTATCCCAGTGTCTGGATAGCTAAGCTTGTGGCTAGTGTTGTGGGCTAGTCTCATCCGAATGCTTCCGGGACTCCACACAGGTGATGGGCCCACTCCCAAAACCCATCTGTCCTCCTGGGAGTTCCATGGTCATCTGATTCTGGGAAATCGAAGTTCCAGGTTCCCCAGAGGTAATTGAGACTGCAGGCTATGGCTTGTCGCCCCAGGGCATCTCCTGAGAGGTGCCACCAGGCTCAAAAAAAATGGAGGGGGAAGTGCCAACCAATGAGTCCATCTAACGAATTCCCAGAATTCCCATTGATTCCCGGTCTGGGAGCTGCCTACCTCAGCTGAAACTGGTTTTGCACTGTTAATCTGGTCGTGAGGTAGTTTCCCAACGTCCAGATAGAGAAGGTGGTAGCTAGTTTCATGAGCAAGTCTCATCCGGCTACTTGGGACTCCCCAGAGGTGATGGACCCACTCCCAAAACCCATCTGTCCTCCTGGGAGCCCTACGGTCAGCTGAGCCTGGGGAAAATGGAGTTCCAGGTTCCCCAGCCGCGTTTGAGACTGCATGCTATTGCTGGTCTCCCTAGGGCAGCTCTTGGGCGGGGACACCAGGCTCCACAAAATGGAGGGGGAAGGGCTGATCCCTGACTACATCTGAGGAATTCCCAGTGATTCCCACTTCTGGGAGCTGCCTACCTGGGCTCGAACTGGTTTTGCTCTGTTAATCTGGTCGTGAGGTAGTATCCCAGCATCCGGAATGCAAAGGCGGTGGCTAGTATGGTGGGCAAGTCTCATCTGGCTGCTTCCGGGACCCCCCAGAGGTGATGGGCCCACTCCAAAACCCATCTGACCTCCTGGGAGCCCCATGGTCAGGTGAGCCTGGGGAAAGCGGAGTTCCCGTTCCCCAGCTGCATTGAGACTGCATGCTGTGGCGGTCGCCCCAGGGAAGCTCCTGAGCGGGGTCACCAGGCTCGAAAAATGGAGGGGTGAAGGGCCGACCCCCTGACTGCATCTGACGAATTCCCAGTGATTCCCACTTCTGGGAGATGCCTACCTGGGCTCGAAATGGTTTTGCTCTGATAATCTGGTCGTGGAGGTAGAATCCCAACATCTGGATATTGACGGTTGTGGCTAATGTGGTGGGAGAGTCTCATCTGGCTGCTTCTGGGATTCCCCCAGTAGTGATGGGCCCACTCCCAAAACCCATCTGTCCTCCTGGAGCCCCATGGTCAGCTGAACCTGGGGGAAATCAGTGTTCCAGGTTCCCCAGCTGCGTTTGAGACTGCATGCTATGCCTGGTCGCCCTGGGCAATTCCAGGGTGGGGCCACCGGGCTCCACAAAATGGAGGGGGGAAGGGCCGACCCCTGACTCCATCTGATGAATTTACAGTGATTTTCGCTTCTGGGAGCTGCCTACCTGGGTAGCAATGTCAGGAGACCACCTGGTTGTTTACAAGGACCCAGAGCTAATTAAAAGCCTCCTAGCAGAGCTGGGAGAAGCTATAAGCTAAATGTAACTTCCTCTGGCAGGAAGGATCAAATGCCCTCAGGTAATTTCTCCCAGCACCTCACCTAATGACTTGAGCCAAGATCTGCTTGGAAATGCCTTTATAGAGTAGAGAAGGGGATTTCTGAGATGGCATGTCTCTGTACCAAAGACTAATACTAATGCCAGTTAAATATTTCTCCAAGCCTTCACAAGAGTCTCGTCTACTTCACGGTAGTTTTGTATTTTAGTTGCCTTTGAGTTATCAGGGAGCCATGCTTGCTTGCTTGGAGGCAAACAGCATTTCTCTCTGGTCTAATTACTTAGAGATCTAAGTGTCCAGGAAAATATACTGGTAAGATCTAGGTAGTCCCATGATGATTGTGGTAGCATGAGAGAATATTTATACCAGCCAGTACAGAATACATGGTCAGATAAGACTGCCACATTCAGACTATCCCCCTATCTATGAAGTAACCGGCAGGAGGCAATCCAGGACAGAAAATTAAGATAAGAAAAAACAATTTCAATTACAAAATGATAATACATGTTACTTTAGGATCCTAACTTGTATTTGAACCCAAAGCAAAGTTCATGACAAAGTGTTTCTAGCTGTCTGATTATAACGGACTATAGTTTGCACTATCCATAATTTGTGAGAGTCAGTTTGCCATATTTTTATGTAAAGTCAGGTGTCTGGAACAAAGTCTGTTGGGTTACTCCTGGAACAGCAATAGTGGTGATCATATGAGTATGAGTCTCTGGAGAGCAGCGATCAGGAACTCGTTGAATTGTCAGGAACACTGGATCGGGTCTCAGGAACACTGGGACAAGAGTCTCGAGCACTGGAACAGGTGTTTGGATCTGTGGTACAGGCATCTTGCAAGGCTTCTTCAGCAAGGGAACACCGGTAACTGTACCTGTAGCTTAATTTTAGGCGAGACAAAAACACTTTTCAAGATTAATCACAAATAGAGATTTTAAGGCTTTGGAAGGAATTCAAGTCTGGGATGGAGAGAAGAACATAAAGAAGCTCCAACACGGGTGGAGCAGGGAAGTATGAAAATTGATGAATTCAAAATTGATGAGTCTAGTAGGTCAGGAGAGCTGATGGATTTAATAGAGGTTTGTAGTGGTCAGAAATTGAGAATAGTTGAGACATAAACATAGACACGACATTAATCACAAACATAATGGTGGCCACCACATGCACACACACACATTTGATCGATCAATATATTACAGCTGTATATATGACCCATCTAGGGTGATAAATGGTAACGAATCAAGCGCTTCATGAATATAAAGCCGGCAAATAATGGTGAGGATGTGTCTTTTCCTGTGAATAGAGCATTAGAAAAACCTTTTTTCACTGATTTAGCAAACTTTTTGTAATGAGCACTGTGATCAGTGTCCAAAGCCACGAGCATCATAGAAGGAGTCTGCAGCATCCAAGTTCTTTTTCTGCAAATACCTGTGAGCAGAAACATTAAAAAAGGAAACTCTAACATTAATCCTTGAAACATTTTGACATTGAGCACTATGCTTGGATTCCATCCATTTTTTCCACCTTTTTTATAAGGAAGAAAGTATTTATGCTGTAAGGCAAGATATTACACATGAACCATGATCAACAGGCTGCAAAACAAGATCATTATTAAAATGAACTAATCCAGGAGGTTTAAACAACAACTTGCAATTTAAAATTTAAGACTTTATATTGAAAGAATTAGTTGTTTTCTGATTCTTGGAGAATTCTAGTCTTAACAAGTAGCAGAGGAACCCAGAGTTTCTTGGCAGGGTTATCATCTGTAGAAATGAAAGAATAACCTCTTCCCCAAATGAGGAGGTGACCTGCAATCCATTTATCATCAATTTTCACCCAGATAGGTGAATTGACTGTTTTTTGAGTTTGCATATCTTCTTGAAAGTGTCATTCAGATGCAGTATGGGATCTTCTTGAGGTATATTTAAGAAATTTCACCATCACGATCTTCCCATTCATCATCTATTTGCTAGAGCGGCACCAGTAATATCTCCATATGTCCTGTCTCACGCCAGTAGAGCCAAGGGCATCAGCTTGCTGCAGGAACATAAAGAGCCTCAAACCATTATATTAGGTCATGGGAATAGCATACCTGGGCCAGATTGAGGAAAAAACTGCTGCAGGGTGGGTGTCAATGATCCGGGATGTGATGGGCTGGTCACCTTAAATTTAAGAAATTTAAGGTGAATAATGTTAAAGATAAAGAATCCATTGGAGGCATACTTGTTTTTTTGCTTTAATAACTGAGTTTTAAGCGTTCTGAGCACGTTCAACAATTCCTTGTCCTTGTGGATTATATGGAATTCCTGTAATATGTTTGATCTGCCATTCCTCACAAAAAGGATTTGAAGGTTTTGCTGGTGTAAGCAGGACCAGTTATCTTTTTTATGGTATGGGGAACACCCATGATGGAGAAGCACTGGAGTAAAAATGAACAAACAGATTTACCCTCTTTCAGACGTCATAGGAACAGCCCATATGAACCGAGAATATGTATCAATGACCACATGAAGGGAAAAGGTTTACCGCTTTCAGACGTCATAGGAATAGCCCCATATGAACCAAGAATATGTATCAATGACCACATGAAGGAAAGGTTTGTTGGGAAATAAGTTGGTATGAGTTATATCCATCTGCCACAATTGGTTTGTCTGTAAACCTCTAGGAATTGCTCCTGCCACATGAGATGTACAATGTAAAGGGAGCACAGTCAGAACAGTTGTGGACAATTTGTCTAGCTTGTCTCCATGGGATGCCATGGTGTACATGAAGGCAGCGGGCATTTGTACGTAGAGTCTGGTGCTCTTCCTCAGCTGATTTAAATACTGGTGCTGCCAAGAGTTCTGCTGTTTCATTTCCTCGAACCATCGCCCGGGAGTCGGCTGTGAGAACGAATGTGGGAGATGTATAGGGAGTGTTCTTTTTCGGGGATATATTTTAGTTTATGGAGCAGCTCATGAATTATAGGATTATGGGCATTTAAAGAAGCAGTGACAATTCCAGGAAATAAACCAACTACATATGCAGAATCACTCACCACATTACACGGGCCAGATACATGGGATAGTAAATGTATCAGGGTGGCGAGTTCCACTTGTTGGGCAGATTTATAATTTGTATGCACAGTAGTGGTCAATGAAGTACCTGTAATTCCACCCCTTCCTGATGAGGAACCATCAATATAATACACTGGAGCATCAGGAATGGGAGAGGAACGGACAATGGTGGAAATTACAAAAGGTGTCCTTTTCAGAGATTCCCAGGTTTTTCCAGCTGGGTAATGATAAGATATTTCTCCTGAAAATCTGCTAAAAAGCTCTCTGAAGGATTTCACTGAGTGGTAAAACAGCTCCAATTTCTTTTTAGGATCAGGTAGTACAATTACATGGGGATCATGTCCAAGTAATACTTGGGTTCTTGTTCTTCCCTTAATTATAAGGTTGGCTATCATCTCAAGGTAAGGTGTAGCAGTATGATTCTGCTTGTTATGTAAGTAAACCCATTCTAACGGTCAGGATAATTGGGCTATAGCAGCAGTTGGAGACTCGGGAGTGTTGAAGACCAATAACCATACCTTCTCTCCGGGATTAAATCTGGAGAGGTAAGATTTTGAAGCCCGATCCATGAAAAAGTCTAGTTCCTTCTTTTTTTTTCTTGCTTTTTGGGTCACACCCCAGCAATGCTCAGGGGTTTCTCCTGGCTCTGCACTCAGGAATTACTCCTGGCGGTGCTCGGAGAACCATACGGGATGCCATGGATCGAACCCATGCCGGCATGAGCTGGCCGCATGCAAGGCAAAGCCCCCTACCCGCTGGGCTAATCGCTCCGGCCCCAGGCCCTTCTGAGCTTTAGGAGTTAGTTGCCTTGGGCTATTTAAAGCAGGATCACCTTCAAGGGTGTGGAACAAGTTACTGAGCTCACAGTTAGGAATCCCAAGGGATGGGCATACCTTGTTGATATCTCCCCAGCAATTTTTGAAAACCATTCAAGGTTTTGAGTCTTTTGACTAATGGAAATTTTTTTGAGGACGCACTGTAGTGCGGTCAAGAGCATAGCCCAAATATTCATATGGAGGCTGCATCAGGATTTTTTTTCCAGAGCTACTTGTAAACCAGCCTCTGGTAAAACTGTCATTACATCATTATATAATTTCTGGAGATCTCTGAAATTATCACAAGCTAGCAGGATATCATCCATGTAGTGGATGATGTATGCACCAGGAAATTTAGCACAAATGGGTTGTAAAACCTCATCAACAAAGTGTTGACACATCGTAGGTGAATTAGTCATCCCTTGGGGCAATACTGGCCATTGAAACCTAAGGGCCATTATGATTAATAGAAGGGACTGAAAATGTAAACCTTTTCCGATCATCTGGGTGGATAGGTATGCTGTAAAAGCAGTCTTTTTAAATCTATGATAATTAGTGGCCAATCTTTAGGAATAGCTGCCTCAGAGGGAGCCCAGGTTGCAGGGCTCCCATGGGGACCATAGTAGAATTTACATTCCTTAAGTCAATCAGCAAACGCCATTTGCCTGATTTTTTTCTGTATCACAAAAACAGGAGAATTCCATTCTGAAAACGTTTCTTCAATATGTCCTAAATTCAGCTGTTCTTCCACTAGATTTGTTAGCACTTTAACTTTTTGATATTGTGGGGCCACTGTGGTGTCCATATAGGTTTGTCAGACTTCCACTGAATACAGATAGGTGGTGGGCGCTTAACCACAGCGGCCCCAATTAAAAAGGGTTACTCCCTGTGTTAGGCTTATTATGGAGAGCTGGAACACATGCCCGATGGGGAATCGGACGAGGTATGTGAATTACTGCCCCCCATTGCTCCAGCATGTCTCGACCCCATAAAGTTAAAAGGCAGAGCAGCTATATAAGGCTGGACCATGGCTATGTTCCCTTCAGGGCCAATACACGGCAGCCATCTCGCACTCTGTTGGAGAAAGGAAGAGGAGATGCTGCCTACCCCACTCAGGCTATGGGACACTTTCTTTAGGGCCCAGTTAGAGGGCCAATACTTGGTGGAGATTATGGATATGTCTGCCCCTGTATCCAACATGTCTTTGAATTCCCTTTTATAAATTTCAATGGGTATAATTGGCCTCTTGGCCTCTGAAATTATGGTAGTGTACCCAACTAGATAGTTAGCAGGTGGCTGGTGGGCTTGGTTCTGTGTGGCTGTATAACCAACAATGAATTTGGCAGAAGGGTTGGTACTGTTTAAGCCACCAGTTCTAGGGTGTTCGGACTGACTAGACAGATCCTCAAAAATAATAATAGTTTAGTAAGCGGTTCCCCCTTTTAAAAGTCCATTTAGTTGGCATAGAGATTGACAGTATTATCTCTCTCCATGAGATTCAGGATCCAGAAGTCCGAAATGCACCTTAAGTCCCTTAAATTTCAGCCAATCGCTCCCCTGAATTAAAACCCATACAACCTGGGGGAGCAGGTCCTTTTATCCCTGTTTTTGGCATGTAAGGATCTTGACTTGGGTATATTGTGACAGTCTTAGGGCAGGGAATATTGAGACTGCCATTGCCTGATGGGGTAGGCCAGAGAGTATTTATTGACTGTAATTCTGTGGATTCTGATTCGGAGGATACTGGGCAGGTGGAATGAAGGAGAGTGCCCCTGGATTCAGCTGGCCTGGGGCTGGCCCCCACCCAGTTTCCCCGCATTTGGGGAGGCATAGATGTTATTTGAGCCTGCGGAGCTTGTGGAACCTGGGAGGGGGTCCATGTAACATTTCCCATAAAAGGATTATTAGGATGTTGCCTTGTAACGATAGTTCTAGGAGATGGGCAATCTCTACGGTGTGCCCCTTCCCTCTGCAGTTAAACAGGTTATCTGTCCAGATGAAGCCTGAGGCTGACTTCGCCTCCAAGACCGACAGTCTCTGGCCCAATGTTTTCCCTTTCTGCACCTTGGGCATGGTCCAGGTGGGGCCCTCCGAGGGGTGGAGTTGCAATTATTAGCATAGTTTCTCTGATCATTGTTTATCCTTTGAGGGATTATTGTTTCTCTCCCTGAAGCTGTTCGACATTTCACCCCTATCCTGATTCTCCTGCTGTATGGGATAAGCCTCTATAACATTCTGTGTTCCATAGGAGGCTGAACCGACATTTTTACAGGCCTTTAGATATCCCATGAGGTCTTCCTTATCCTTAATACTATGTAGTATTGCTCCGTAATTTTGATTTATGCGTTCTCATATGCTAAGGTTCGTTTTAGGTGGTTTCTGAGAAGATGGGTCTTGAACTTGTCTGTTGATTATCTGACCTAATCTCCCAATAAAATCAAAGTACGGTTCATTAGGACCCTGGTAAATTTTTGTACAGCTACTTAGATATTCTGGGTCGGCATCTACTCTTTCCCATTTCTTTTTAACGCTGTATCCCGAACAGCTTTTAAAACAGTTTCAGGTAATATTACTTGTTTTTCTTTCTTTTGCCATTCACCTTCACCTTTCAGCATGGCAAAAAAGTTACATTATGGCCAGATTCTCTTAAAAAGTGTCAATATTCGTGTTAACTCCATCTGCATACCACATTTGCCATTGTGTGAACTATGAACCGGTCAGACAAGTACAGGCTACCATTTCAAAAGTCTGACAATACCCGCTCTTTTTCTTTGGCTCCAATCAGCTAAATATTTTAGAGAATAAGGACTTGCTATTCCAAACTTGTCCACAAGCCTTCCCTGAATGAGGCTATTGACTCAATACTCAATTCTTCATAAATTGGTTTTCTTTGGTTTTAGATTGGTCATGAGAAAGATTGCTGGGCTTTTGCTCTTTGATTATTATTAGATTGACCACCACAGGAACTGCAAGGCTCTTGGGGCCTGCACGAGCCAACCTGTTCCTCCCATTCTTCCCGTCAGAGCTTGTAGTATCTGTCAGAGGAGCATTTTCCCCTTGGAAGGTAGTAACTCCGGGGAGGTTTTCAGTTTGAAAGCCTGCCTCCTTTGGGCTTCCCTGTTCCTCCTCTAAGTTGTGGAGCCGCATTAGAACTCTTTTCAGAACTCTTTTTAGATTTTTCTTGCCGGATATGTATACACCTTCTTCAAGTCTACAGCCTTAGGGGTGTGTTTGCAGATGGCTTTTAGTTGGGTTATGCCTCAGAATCGGGGGTATGTGCTATTCCCTGATTGGTAAGCTATGAAATCAGAAATCTCCCCGCGTAACACATCCATTTCTTGGTTTAAGTTCCCAAGTTTCCTATATATTTCTTCCTTTTTTCTTTCAATCTTATATCCAACTTCCAGACCTCTTTTTTCTGTCCCTCGATTTTAACCCTCTGTTTGTCAATTTCTCCCTCTAAGTTGGGTGCTTATCTTACTGATATCCTTCTTCTGCTCTTCAAACTTTACTTCAAATTTTAAATCATGTTTAATAATTTTGCTTTCCTGTTCCTCTAATTTTGCCTCAAATTTTGAGATCCAGTTTAGGAATTTTATATTTCTGTTCCTTTAATTTTTGAATCCTGTTTAATAATTTTACTCTCCTGTTTTTCTAATTTTTCCTCAATTTTTTTTTTTTTTTGCTTTTTGGGTCACAGCCGTAATCCTCAGGGGTTGCTCCTCCTGGCTTTGCACTCTGGACTACTCCTGGAGGTGCTCAGGGACCATAGGGGATGCGGGAATCCCAGATGCTTGCCTGAGCCGGCGCGTGCAATCAAATGCCCTACCCGCTGGGCTATCACTCTGGCCCCTTTCCTCAAATTTTAAATCCTGTTCCTAATTTTTTTTCCTGTTTAATAATTTTGCTTTCTGATCTTCTCTAATTTTTCTTCAAATTTTAAATCCTGTTCTTCTTAATTCTTTTTCGAATTTTAAACTCTGTTTAATAAGTCTGTCCTCAATCTTTAAGACCAGTCTACCTGTAATTTTATTATTTTCACTCATTTCTTTCATCTCTGGGCAAACCCTCATCCCTTAAGTTGCATTCAATCTATTACGTCTCCTCCCTCTCTATGAAACATTGCCCCATGGCAGAGTACAGTTTAAGAATCACAAGGACCCAGAAGATTTGTAAAAGGATAAAGTAGTTCCCAAAAAAGAACTTCATTAACTGGGCTATGTATGGTTCTGACTCAATAAAAGATACAATGTATCTATACCACGAGATATCCATCATGTTACTCACGGTTCGGAGGCAGATGATCTCTGTCCGACAGTGATCAGGCCAGGCAATGTTTGTCGTGTCCACCCAGTTGGGCGCCAGATGTCGGAGCACCGCCGGGGTCCCCGACAGTGTCGGGAAGCGAGTTCCCTTCTACCGCCGGCTGGGAATGGGAAGACTTAGAAATCCGATGCAGTTTTAAAAGGGCGCCATTATCAATCCTTGGGAAGAAGAAGATGGGAGGCATCACCTTTCCTAACCTCAAACTGTACTACAAAGCAGCAGTAATTAAATCAGCGTGGTACTGGAATAAAAACAGACCTGTGGACCTATGGAATAGAGTTGAGTATCCTGACACCCACCCTCAAAGACATGATCAGTTAATCTTTGATAAAGGTGCAAAGAGTCCAGACTGGAGTAAGGAAAGCCTCTTCAACAAGTGGTGCTGGGAAAACTGGACAGCTACATAAAAAAATGAATTTGGACCTGTAGTCCAACACCTTGCACAAAAAATCAGATCAAAATAGATTAAAGATCTCAATATCAGACCTGATTCCATAAAGTGGGTTGAAGAAAATATAGGGAAAAACCCTCCACGACATTGAAGCTAAAGACATCTTCAAAGGTGAAACACCATTAACAAAGAAACTAGAAGAAAATATAAACATATGGGACTACATGAAACTGAAGAGCTTCTGCACCTCAAAAGAAACAGTGACCAAGATAGAAAGACAGTCCACAGAATGGGAAAGAATATTCACCCAATGATAAGGAGTTAATATCCAGGATATATCAGGCACTGGTACAGCTATATAAGAAAAAAACAGTCAACCCCATTAGAAATTGGGGGAGAAGAGATGAACAGAATCTTTGACAAGGAAGAACTCGAATGGTCAAAACCAAGATATGAAAAAATGCTCATCATCACTAATCATCAGAGAGATGCAAATCAAAACAACAATGAGATATCACCTCACACCACAGACACTGGCCCATATCTAAAAGGGTAAAAGCAACAAGTGCTGGCATGGATGCGGGAAAAGGGGACTCTCATACATTGTTGGTGGGAAGTAAACTTGTACAACCTTTCTGAAAACAATATGGACATTCCTCCAAAGACTAGAAATTGAGCTCCCTTTGACCCAGCCATACCACTCCTGGGAATATACCCTGGGACGCCAAAAACACAGCGGAAACACAATCCGCACTTTTATTTTCATAGCAGGACTATTCACAATAGCCTGAGAACCTGGAAACAACAAGTATGCCCGAGAACTAATGACTGGATAAAGAAACTGTGGTACATCTACACAATGGAATACTATGCAGCTGTCAGGAAAAATGAAGTTATGAAATTTGCCTATAAATGGATGGACATGGAAAGAATCAAGCCTGAGTGAAATTAGTCAGTTGGAAAGAGAGAGACATAGAATGACTGCATTTATTTGCATGACATAAATATACCAGGTGATCTTACCAAAAGTGGAAATTACCACAAGTGCGTGGGAGTCAGAGGTTAGGTAAGATAGAGAAGGGAACATGTGTGAATAAATGTCAAAAGGTCTGATACCCAACATAGAACTGAGGATAAATACGAGAGCAAAAAATGCAAAAATGATGGCTTCTAAGTTGTATGTAGTGCGACTCCACAAAGTGTATGGTGTAGGAAGAGAGAGAGAGAGAGAGAGAGAGAGAGAGAGAGGATAAAGAATCTGCCATTTAGGCAGAATCATGGGACGGGGGGGGGGAATTGGGGACATGGTGG
>JAJIBD010004178.1:0-60703 GCA_021461705.1 Cryptotis parvus
GCTTCAATTACCAAGTGATGCTTTTTCAACTCTGAATGCTAATGACAGAGCAGAACCTGGTGATTAGAGGCCCACCTTCTAGAAGAAAGGAGAAAGCAGAAACGTGACACTTTCTCTGGTCTTTTATTTCTTTATGGTGAAACATATCACAACATTCTCAGCACTTAAGATAATTGTCATTTTTATAAAGCATATGGAATACAAATATTTAAACACAGTTATATGTAGGTGAAAGAAGCATCTAATAAAACAGTCATGGTTTGTACCTATGGAAGCCTGCAGATGAAGAGGAGGTGATGGTGTGTCATAGCTTGAATAGACAAAAATTTCCTTTTGGACTGTGAAGCTCAACATGTCCCTTGCATTCACAAAACAGTGAAGGGGATAATGTGATGTGATTGAGCATCTATAAATACCACAGAAGATAATAAGCGCCTTAGCTACCTCGCGAAGCCCATGTGTTATGTGAATTTTTAGTGTCTAGCAGTTGTCACAGATTCACTTGTGGTAGATTCTACCTTTGACAAGACCTCCTGATTCATGTTTTGTCTGACCTTGGATATTGGTATCATAATATATATATGTATGAGGGCTTGCATACTCTTGATGGTTTTCATTATATGGGCTTTGACAAGTATTTATATATATTTATATATGACAAGTATTTATTAAATACTTGTCATAATCAGAATATACCATTATAGTATCAAACAGAATATATTTATGACCCTGAGAGCTTTCTGTGTTCTGCCTATTAACCCTTCTCTTTCCTACCTCTAACTCCTGGCAACCAGTCATCTTTCATTGTCTTTATAGTCTTGTCTTTTCAAAGAAAGCTGTATAGATGGAATTATATGACATGTGTAGCCTTTTCAGTCAGGCTTATTTCTCTTATGACTATGCTTTTAGGAATCCTCATATCTTTAATGATGGCACAGCCAATATATTTTGTGTACTGCAAGATATTCCAGTGTCTGCTTGTACCACAGTTTTATTCATTCTCCTATCATGGGGCATTAAAAATAAATAAATTTTAGGGTCACAGAGATAGTACAATGGATAGGCATTTGTTTTGCATATAGCTAACCCAGGTTCAAGCCCCAGCATCCCATATATTCCCCTGAGCACCACAAGGAGTAATTTCTGAGTGCAGAGACAGAGAGTAACCCCTGAGCATCACCAGGTGTGGTGCACTTGTCACTTGTCATTTGTTTTCCTTTTGTTCATCGATTTGCTCAAGTGGGCACCCAGTAACATCTCCATTTGTTGGGAATGAGGTCCATTATTGTTACTGTTTTTGGCATATCAAAAACACCACGGGTAGCTTGCCAGGCTCTGCTGTGGCTCTGGGTTCATCCCAGGGGCCCAGTCTTTCCCTACAATTATAGGTCATGCATTGTTGGGATCCACTGGGGTTCCCAACAGTATCAGGAAATGAGTTCCCTTCTAACTCCGAGGTGGGCAGGGAATGGATGAAAACTTAAGAGTCCAGCGCAGTTTCAAAAGGCCTTTACTAATTATCAATAATAAAACAAGCTTTGCCATTATAATCCGAAATAAAAGGGATTCCTCACACCTCTAGCTCTTGGTCAGAATTCCTCTAGCAATGTGATGGGGTCCAAGTCTCCCACCAAAGTGGATCCAGTTTCTCAAGTCAGTCCCCTTATATATCCAAAGTAATCCTATCTTCAGGGAGGATAGTGTCAAAAATATCAACAAAGATAGATCAGCTTTTAGGTGTAGATGTAGGGTTGTGCCACCTGTTTTATGTCTAAACAAATTATTATACCAGGGACTAGTTCCTTCCTAGAGATTATCTCTTATGTCAAAACACTAAAGAGAGAGCTGATATAAAGAAATACATCTTGATGGATGCATAACAAAAACATGGTGCAAAACAAATAAAAAATTTAATGTAAAATTCTGTCCTCCATTCTCTCTTCCTTTTGACATTAATGCTGATGTTGCAATGGCTAAGGGTTGCATCAAAGTTTTCACTCCTTCAGTTGCAGTGTTTTCTTGCATGCTAGCAGGAGTGAGCACTGGCCATTGAGGCACACAAGTCAGGTTGGTGGTGTCCTCTAGGGGCGCTATCGTACTTACACATGCCCTATTAGAGTTCACAATTTCTGGTCATGGCACTTGCATATCTTTTTAGTTGAGGTGGTGGGGAGGGTGCGGAAGGTGGACGTTGCACCCCTTTTTGTAATGCGTTGTTGTAGCTACTGTGATCACAGAGTAGAGCAATGATATGTTCACGCTGCAAAGAGGCCAGACTAGCTCTCACAATATATGGGGCATCAGGATTCTGTGTTTTAGATTTCATGTTTATTCCAGCATATATTTGCAAGCAGTCGTCCTAAAATCTTGACCTCTTCTGGACCTACAGAAAATTTTGATTACTTCCTTGTTATGCGGTTGTTAAAATATGAAAGTACCTATGCAGATATTTGTGTAGACTTAAGTGTCTTAGTTTTCGAGTAAATGTCAGGGATGTAATTTCTGTATCATATGTCAGGAAGATTATCTATTCATCCATCCATCCATCCATCCATCCATCCATCCATCCATCCATCCATCCATCCATCCATCCATCCATCCATCCATCCATCCATCCATCCATCCATCCATCCATCCATCCATCCATCCATCCACCCATCCATCCATCCATCCATCTATATATCTATCCATCTATCCGTCTATCTGTCTATCTGTCTGTCTGTCTGTCTGACCATCCGTCTGTCCATCTGTCTATCTGTCTATTTGTCTATCTATCTGTCTGTCTATCATCTAGTTTTCTATGAAACAAACTATTTTCTAAAGTAACAGTAATCCATTTTGCCTTCCCAGCAGAAATGAATGATAGTTTCAAGTGTTCAGCATTTGGTGTAAATACACATACACACTTTGTCTTTTTGTGGAGGAGCACATTCAACAGTGCGCAGGGCTCACTCCTGACTCTATGCTCATGGATCTCTCCTGAGGGAGTTCAGGAGACCATGTGTGGTGCTGGAGAATTGAGCCACATACAAAGCAAACTCTTTAACCTTCAGATTATCTATACAGCCCCTGAATACACTCTTAAATTGCAACATTTCCACAACAGTTTTGTCTTTGTGTGTGGCTTGTATATTCTAGCATGGAGTAACCTTGGCTTTGGAAAAAATAGATTCAATTCTACTGATTATTACAAAGTATTCCTAATTCATGCTTTTATTATGAGCAGATAACCTTCCAAAGGGAGTCACATCCTCTTTTTCAAGATTTTACTGAAAACAGTGTGCTGTGTAGAAAACAAAATAAATATACATGATAGCCCAATCACATGATTCTTGGTATTTTCATCCACTTCTCTGGAAGCCTTGAATTCATCCTCATTTGTATGTTATTTTTTATTTTAAATTTTCTTCATTTTTATTTTTTTCTTCATTTTTAAAGCTGCAGATCATCACTATCATCATCACCATCTTCTTATGAACTCATGAAGTTTGATATTGAAACATGTTGAACTTCCTAAACCCCAAAACAGTAGAACTCTGCCTATCTGGAGATTGTAACTAAAAACTGGCGCTGAAATGGAGTTGCAAAATAGTCCATAGCTGTTTTGAATTAGTTCTCTTGAAATATCTTTCCAAGATCGTCCTTCGTTTCTCCTTGCCAACTTGTACTATTCTGCTGTCTTTTGGCTTCCAGTGGGTTTTCTCTGGGGCAATCTGGTTTCTTGTAGTCATTTATTTGGCCTTGAGTATTGAAGCGAAGAACACACGAGTCAGGGATTAGCAAATATGTCACTGGTCTCAGAGCAGGGAAGAGAGCAAGCCAAGAAGGTAACCCTAGGACTAATCCCACAGTTTTCTTTCTTTATTAAGTTTTTCATTGGAAGAGTCTTTATTTACCATTACTCCTGATTTATCCTCTGGCTGAGTCTGAATTTGAATTTTAAATCATTTGTGTCCAGATTTCTTAACTGATTCTATACACAGTGATTATATTTGAATCTCTAGAAAATTTTAGATGTTTTTTCTTTTATCATTAATGCTCTGAAATTTCTCATTGATAAGCCTTTTTCCCTCCCAAAACCAACTAATGGGTCTCTTTGTGTGTATGCTTTTGTTACGCATTTGAAAAGCCCTTTTCAAACTAGAAACCTGGATATTTCAGTGTGAGAAATTTTTTCATATATTTTATTGCATTGTTGTTAATAAAATTGAGTTGTGTGGGGAAGAATTAAGCTTTATCGCTGTGGAACACCTACTAATGATTCATATGCAATGGACAGCTTTGTTCTGGTCATTCAGCTTCACAAGAAGGGGTTCTTGTTCTCTTGCTCAGAAGACTGAGTTATTTGAATATACAGTTAGTAGTTTGGATATACGGTTGGTATACTAGAACTAGAAAAGGGGCGAAAATTCAGGGGCAGGGTGTCACTCAGATTTGATCTTCCATTTCTCAATTTTGCATTACTAATGATTTGAGGGTAACTTTCATATATCCTGTAATGGTTCTGTCTGTGCTATGGGACCTGACACTCTGCTCTTCCCTCCAGGGCCTCACTGGCTAAACTTTTTTTTCTCTGTTTCCGAGTTGCACTTCAATACCATCTCCTGAGGCAACAGCGCCTCGGACCTGAGGACCTGAGACTGTCTTGAGCCTTGCCTATAAATTGGGCCATTGTTTCCCTCTACCTAGCTAGGAGCTTCATGCCTCTCCGCCAGGTGACTGCTATGTGGATCTTTTGTGTTATCCAAACTTATCTAAATCTGAGACTGTGGTGATAGTACATCTAGTAGGATTCTTGCCTTCAAGCGAACTTGTCAGAGATTGATATCAAGTACCCCAAATGTGGTCCAAGAGCCCAACCAGGAATCCCTGAGCATAGAACCAGGAATAAGCCCTCAGCACAGACAGGTGTGGTTTCCCAAATCAAACAAAACCAACAAAAAATAAACTTAAAGAAATCTTTCCACGTCCTCTACCTTTCTCATTGTTCTTGTGGAAAGTACTCTAATTAAAACCAATTAATTTGCCAGCCTCTCCGTAATCTTTAGGAGAAATTTCAAATTAACAGACAATCTACACGCTTAACTTGAACTCCTGCCAGTACTTCTCAAACTGATCTGTAATTCTAGGACTTACACTTTAACTTGTTAGTTGAGGGGGTAAAGGAAGGTCATAAGATAGTGAATCTGACTACGAGACCACATCAGAGTCCCATTCATTAATTTTATGGACTGACTTTCATGTGGGTGTCTTTGAATAAGAAATTCTGCAGCTGAAACTTTCCTGAAAACTACTAATCATCTTTAACACTAGTTTCCAGTGATAAAGTTTGATGATTCTATATCTCACCATATTTTATTTTTAATAGCTATTGATCTTCAACTTTGTGCCAAACAGTTAGAAATTTATGTGTCTTTCTACTTGATGAAAACATTTAATAATGTTGCTTCCTATTCAGATGTATTTTATAGGAACCACATAGCTCACTTCTGTAAAAACACTTCATAAGTTAAAACAAATTTAAGTGATTGAGAATGACTGTGGCCCAAGTGAAGAGCAGATTATCAGAATACTTAATAAATCCACTTCTTTAAAAATGAACTGGGGGCCGGAGATAGTCTAGTGGGTAGGGTGTTTGCCTTGCATGCGGCCAGCCTGTGCCGTCCTGGGTTCAAGCCCTGGCATCCCATATGGTACGCCGAGCACCGCCAGGAGTAATTCCTGAGTGCAGAGCCAGGAGTAACTCCTGAGCATTGCCAGGTGTGACCCAAAAAGCAAGAACAAAAATAAATAAATAAAAATAAAAAAGAATAAAAAATGAACTGGGACCAGTCTATTTTATTGCTTAGGGATAGGATGTCAGGGAAAGATGATAAATAGTTCTCTTTAAAACTTTGCTTCTAAGTTCATTTTCAAGTGAGTAACTTAACTTTTATTTGGTTCAAGTCAAAAACTTATTTTACTCTGAGTTGTATATTATCTAAACATTAGATAAACGAAACAATTTTGGGTGTGTGGCTGGAAAATGATGCCAGATGCTGAAGTGGGAGCATCTTTCCTCGCTCGACCAGCAAACTCTATAGTGCTTTTCGTCCCAGTAGCTGGCACCAGGCAGGGTCTCAGGGTAATTTTTTTTTTAATTTTTTTTTCTGCTTTTACAAAGCCCTACAATTCTGCCCTTTCTGCCCTTACAAAACCCTTAGTGAGAGAAATTTTATTTTTCTTCCTTTTTATAGAGACTGGTTATTGGAAGCAAAATGTCAGTAAGGTTAATTCCTTTGGAAGGCTAAAAGGACTAATTCCTTCCTTTTCTCTGGAGCACTTTGAAGCTATCTTTGGCTTTTCTTGGTACCTGGAGGTCATCTTCCTCTCTGCCTTCTTCACATGGTGTTTATGTCTGTGCCCAAATGTTCCTTTTTTAAAAAATAAAGCTATCAGTCACACATTGGCTAATTCTAATGACCTTATTTTTTACTCGATTTCCTCTCCAAAAATCCTAGATCCCAATACAGCTACAAACGGAGTCACCAGGGGTTAGGATCTCAACAACTGAGTCACTAGAGGGTTAGCATCTCAACACATGAGCTGAGGATACAATTCTACCATGACATTCAGTGACGGAAACTCACTCTTTCCCCTCCTTTTATATCCGACCCATTAGAATGTTCTACAATTTCTACCTTAAATGCAACTTGGTTTTCTTATTCTTATCCCAAATATTATATTTTTTTCCTCAACTACGGTAATAAATTCCTTACCAGTCTTTTACTTCCAGTCTCCTAAGCCATTTTCTGAATGTCAGATTTTCCACAGGTACTGGTTAATTATATCTGGCCTCTTCTTACAACATTCTATCGCTTAAATCTTACCATTGCCTAAAGATAAAAGGAAAACCTCTTTATGTGGCCTAGAAAATTTGGTTTCATCCCTGTCTCTCCTATTCTTTCCCCTGTTCTCTGAGTTGGGGCCAAATGGGAACTTCTCTAGTCTCTTGATTTCACCTCCTTCTTGCCTCAAGGCTTCAAACATGCTCTTCCCAGTCTGGACTCCTCAGTCTCAGCTTCCCAGACACTGACTCATCACTCAAGCATCAACTTCAGTGTCAAATAACTTCAGGATGACTAACTCTAGGTGGAATGGTGGCCCCAAAAGACATTCACATGTTAATCTGGAAACCTTATTTTACCTTATTTTTCTTGGGGAAAACATGAGGTATCAGTGTTTAAAGTTCATGAATATGACATTGACATTTAGCCCAGTATTTGCAGTATATTATGCATATTAATTAATGATTACTGATGTATAATAGGGGCAACTGTTGAAAAAAAAGCAAAGTGGGCGAGGACAGTATTATCGCAACACCTCCCCACCCCCCATCCTATGGTTCCCTGAGTCCACTGGGAGTGATCCTTGAGCATAAGGCCAAGAGCTAGCTGGGTATGGCCCAAAAATTTTAAAAATTGAAAGCAAAAGAGAGAAAGACAAAGAATGAAAGGGAGACTTATGAAGACATCTAATATACAAATATATATAACATATAATATATATATAAATAAAATATATATAAATAAATTTTACTTAAATAAATATGTACATATTTATTTCCCTTGTGTATACATACACTGTGTGGCAACTTGAATGGCAATTGTATGTCTATTGTGAGGCATTTATGTGACCGATGTCTGCCTGCTATGTAGCAAACTTGGGGTCAGTAGTCACTTCTCATTAAGAAAGAAAAGTATGCTTTTATTTTAGTGTCTGTGTTTCATGATAATGTTCATGATTGCTAACACTAATGCACACATTTAGCTGATTGAGGAAATGTGTACAACTAAAAGTTTAAATGACTTGCCTAAGGTCACAAAACAAGCTACTAGTTGCATATTGATTAGAAGGCACAGACATTAAAATTTAAATGCATTACCTCTGGCAAGATAGCAACTGGTTTAACTTTATCTAATATGATTTTTTAAAGATAATTTAATTTTGAAAGCTAGAAGATCAACTACATAAGCAACTAGAAAGCTCATAATCTCGCTCTTTTCTAAGACCATTCCCTTGTGGTATGAAGCTAGAGATACTTAATGCTAATTACTCACTTGAACATTTAAAGAAACATCCTATCTGATGATGATTCCTTGTTATAAATGCCCTTTTTTAAATGTTCACTGCAAATTAGTACAAAAATAGTGACACTGTAGCACCCTGGTGTCCTTAATAAACACCAGCTCTTGGTGACTGTCAGCTCATCTCCTAGATAAAAAGTACCAGAAAAATGAATTCAAGAGATTCACATAACAGAGAACGGATGTGATGGAATTCAAATGATTGTGAGAATAAAGAGAATCATAAATCAAAGAAATGGTAACTTTCAGCGGAATCAAATGAATTGAACTCTAAAACCCAGGGAAATGCTCAGGTCAGATTATATCATATTTAGAGCCAAGCCAATGGACATGTGAAAACTTGTGAAAGGATTGTGAAAAATGGTCAAGCATTGCTAATTGTGAACTCCAACCGTTCCAGGCTGATGTTGGCCTTTGAATAAAGAATTTGAATTCTCTGGGTCTTGAGTCTTATTATGCTTGATTTAGGCTCTAAGGATAATAGTCATCTGGTCTGAGTCATTGAACAGTGAGGGATCAGTCCTGGTGGGCTGCATCCATGAAGCAATAGTGCTTCTTGATTTACATACCTTGGAGAGCTGATACTACCTGACTACCTCTGTGCTGTCATAAATTGCCATTAAGTAACACTATTCAAAGTAAGTTTCCTTTTTTTTTTTTACACAACCTTTCTGTGCTTATTGCCCTGGATTTTTACATTTACTTGTAGTACCCATTTTGCCGCTGAGGGGATTCTTCTGAAAGTGTGCCAGACCTTAGCCTTTGCCAATGGTTTGCTCTATGAAGCCTTGAGGTTTCATAGCCAAACACCAAACTCCTCAAAATAAACTACCTATGAGCAGATTTATGCTGTTAATCTTCAAGTCTTAATGTGTGAAAATTACCTTAACAAAAAACTCAAAGTTTCCTGTTTTTTTCTAAAAACACAGAATTCACATTCAACAGTGAAGAGACCACCAAAGTTTTCTAAAGGATTTACTAAATCCTTAACATTTTTTATTTTTTTTTTTGGGGCCATACCCAGTGACGCGTTCACGAGTTAGTCCTGGCTCTGCTCTCAGGAATTGATCCTGGAGGGGCACAAAGACTCTATGGGGTACTATTGGGTGACACGCCCTACTGAGTCTTAGCTCCAACTACACTTAGCTTATACGGCGATCTGGTCCCTGCCTTTAGGGAATCACTGGAGCAGACACAATGGAAGCTAAGGCAGAATTGGATTGATTTCGTAATTTTACATGACATAGATATTTTTATCATGAATCTCACTTGCCCCAGTTCAATATTCTGGTCCCCCAGGTTCCTGCATGGGACATACATGTAGATAATGTAATCAATTCTCGGAGAAACATACCAGTGAACCTCTGGGCAAACTGACATGTCTCTGATTCTAAAGGTAACGCCAAAGTGAATTATTCTGATGGATTTTGGACCTTAGTGGGATCCAGAGTCTGGGATCTGTTAGCTATATATTCATGTAGAAGGTATTAATGCCATTTTTATACAAATTACATTCTGAACTGCTTTCTGGTTCAGAGAGGCAACCCCTACCCCACTCCTGCTAGGCAGATTTTACCTCAGGGAAGCAGCTTTGGCTTTTGTGAAGCTCGAGCCATAAAGGTCCACCTGAAGATCTTCATTTCAAAAGTGTCAATTGCCTGGCTTCATCTCTAGATAGCTCAGCCCATGATGGGCTGGGTTGGAAGATTTTGGCAGGCTTCTGTCTCTAAAATAAGATAGGAGAAAGGAGAAGGGGCTTTTTTTTTTGCCATTTTGGCTTCTTTTTAGCTCTCCTCTCCTCCTCTCTGTTCTCTTCCCTGTTGGACCATAATACATGATGGCAGCCATCTTGGCCTACATATGGCCGGGCCCAGTCAGGAATCCTAAGTTTGGGGCTTTCCTATTGCTGATATGTATGCCAGAAACTGTGTAAGTAAAGTCTCTTTTAACTTTGCTAGATTCTCATGTCTTTCTCCATCCACTGGCTGCTGACCCCCCTGGGGCAAATGGGAATTCCCTACACCCTGCTCTCTGACTTTGTTGAGGCGAACAGCCGAATTGCAAAAAGGGTACCAGATATCAAACCCAGGTTGGCTACATGCAAGACAATGGCCTACCCACTGTATTCTCTTTCAAGCCCCAGTTCTTAATACTTTAAGCATAACTTCCTCTTTGCATTTTTATCCAAACAAAGGCTCATTGTTTCTAACAAATTTGTGCTTTTAATCATTTTAATTCTTTAAAAAAATTATATGGCTGTTCCAGAGTCAGGGACACTGTCTTGTTTGCCAAGGCATCAAAAATCAGCTGGGCTGGACATGTAATACGATTTGGAGATGACCGCTGGACTAGAGTCTTTACGACTGGATCCCACGGGATGTCAAAAAGATAACATGGCCGCCCACCTACAAGATGGTCAGACTTCTTTGTCAAGACCCTGAACGAACGGTGGTTTGAGGCTCTTGGTATTCCTGCAGCAACCAGATGCCATTGGGCTACACTGGCACGTGATAGTGTCAAATAGAATTGTTACTGGTGCTCGCTCGAGCAAATCGATGAATAACAGGATGTCAAGTGATCAAAAAATTATGAAGGAATTCAGGGCCCCAGTCGATGCTTTCAGCCAAACTTGTTCCTGCTGCCCTGGGCCTTAGATTATGTTCTATGCCCCAGAGAGATTGGGGTTGGCAGGGCCACACTCACCTTTGCTGGGGTTGAGATGGTACACGTGGAGTCATAAATTAGTGCTTGGGTTTCACAAATGCAAACCATGTGCTCTACCCTTTGGGACTGTATTCAGTCTCTAAATAAATTATTTTATTTAAATAAAGGTGACTAACACGCTATACTGTCTCTCAGCTGCCCCCAGGAATTTACATTCAATAAGAAGCACAATCATAAACGTATGTCATAAGCTCAGATTGTTTCCTTGTGCTCAGCACAATTCCATCTTATCTGGAAATTTCCTTGAAACTTCTGTCTCTCAGGTCATTGAAGGTGCAAGCCTTATGTCCTTAAGAATAATCCACACAACAGATACTCTTCTCATTTGAAGTTCCTCTGTTATTTTCCTGTTGCAATGACTCTCAGTCATGATCTTGTTAGGGGATCCAATTTCCACTGGGGAAATTATCAGAATTACTGACCTGTAACAGAAGAGATTTAGGTGAGAGTATTTGATGAGAAGACTTCTGACCCTGATCACTTATTCTGTCAACATACTTATTAGGCAAACTTTTTGAAAATATCTTAATTTTCACAAGGGACAATATTTTGCTGGAGTTCAAGAAAAGGTGGATGGGAAAATAACTCATAATTTAAGCCAAATAACGAGGATTTTAAAAATAACGTATTTTATAGCTTTGCTCAAACCACTCCTTTCTGTTTCCATCACCCCCCCCCACAATTTCCTTCTCCTTTCCATCTTAACTAGGTTTCCAGCAATCCCAGTATATCTCCCACAATATTCACTCTTATCAGTGTAGTAAATGTGTGCTCTGCACAAGAATTGTTAGTGTGGCTCAAAACTGGAAAAGAAAATGAAGCTGCTGCTTTCTAAAGGGTATCAAGTCAAGCCATCTTGAGCTGAACTAAAGAGTTGAAGAAGTTATGCATCCTTGAAAAAAATATCTGTTTTCACAACTGTCTTTCAGTCTTTACAATGTGTGCTCTCAGTTTAGGCTTTTAAAAAACTAATGCTGACTCTATTGAAACTAAAATGAAAAGGATGTTCCCACCTTCTTTCAAGAGTAATTCTAGGCTTCACAATAAAAATGAATGGGGGCAGGAAGTGGGATGGGAGCCCATGGAATCACAGTAGTGGTGGGAAGACTGAATAAGGAAGAAAACCAGGATGTACTCAGACAGATGCACACGAACATTTGTCCACCTTCCCGAATCTTCCTTGTAAGCAGACAATTGTCTTAATGGAGTGTAGTTTCCTCCTTCCTCAACTCATTAGAATAGAGCTTTGAGTATATAGAATACATTAGAGTCTTCTAATGTATTCTCATTAGAATAGAGTATTTGAACTTCTATTGTACTGTAAGACCTCTTGTTATCTCTAACAGCAGATTTTTCAGAACATAGAAGCAAGGTTGTCAGGTGCAGTTACATAAATTGAACATTGCATGACTAAAGGAATCTATAGCTATAAGTTTTATGCATTTTATATCTCATGATAAATTTGTGATAAATGATAGCAAATGTCATGTTCTATTAAAAAAGTATAACATCGCAATCATTTATTTATAGTTTTAGGGTCATATTCAACTATGCATAGGGATCACTCTTAGCTTTGCAATCAGGAATTGCTCCTGGTGGTGCTTGGGGTTCTTAGGGGATGCTGGGAATTGAACCTGTTCTATAGCATGCGAGGCAGGTGCCTTATTATCTCTCCAGCTCCAACGTTGCAACTATTTAACATAAGAAAAGTTTCTTGATAAAGGAAACTTGATAAACAACTTTACCAAAATTCATGTATAGCTCTGAATAATCTCTGAACTTCTGAATATAGACTGAGTAGAGTTTAGTAATAATAAATAATTTGAAATTTACAGCAAGAAATTTTATAATTTCATCAAATATTTATGTATACTTGAGGGAAATACAAGATATTTTCTTGCCCACACTGTAAAATAAGAATTTAGTATCTGATAGTTGTCAACAAAATATATATTTCAAAATAAAAATAAACAGCATATTTCTGATTTTTAAAGAATTGGCTAACAAATCTTGAATTAAATATTCCTAACTTTGTACTCAACCATAAAGACAGTAACAGCAACAACAAACAGATTTACATAGAACTTAATACAAAGAATATTATGTGGTCAAAAATATGAAGTTTGTAGGTGAAAACAAAAGTTAAAAGATTGACCTAGGTATGCTATTCCAGCGGAAAAATATATTTTTGATGGGGTAGGGGAGAATTCTGCTGCTAGTTTTAATGTTATACTCTGGCTCTGAAATTTAGTTCTGATCAGAAACTCTGTAGCCACTATGTTTTTTTGATCCACAGAGACTTCAAAAGAGAGTAAAGGCAACTTCTTAACTGAGACCAAAGTTCTGGAAATGGCCCATTACGTAATCCAATCTCATTATGGGAATTAACACAAACACCAGTTTGCTTGTGTGTGTGTGTGTGTGTGTGTGTGTGTGTGTGTGAGTGCACATGCATGCGCTTGTGTTTGTAATGAAAAGGGGGGAGAAAGACTGGAGACAAAACTTGGAAAAAGAACAATACAAATAACAGAGAATTTACAACTGAATAAATTAAAATAATTGAGCAATATGAAAATGACTACCTATCATTTATAAACCTTATGTAAGAAAGTGTAGTCATAAATAGGACTTTAGCATCAAATTCTTTGAAATATAGATCTTTGCAAACTAATACCTGATCTTGAGTTAGTTATTTTATCTTGCTGAATCTTGTAAAATGAGAATTCAAATTGTACATATTTCATTGAATTATTGTTATTAGAATTTTATGCCTGACTAAACTATATTGTATATATTAAGGTTAGAATCATGATTTCCCCTAAAAATTTAATATATGAAATTGATATCATAATTGAATTAAGAGATAGACATAATTAGAAATTTAAGAAAATTTGACCTAAAAAATTCTCATAAGTACTAAAAATTAATGAGATTTCATCCTAAATAGAAGTTACAACTATGATTATAAAACTGAACACAAATGTCAACTTCTACTTTATGAAGAAACAACATACTATTAAACTTCTGATAATGATTTTGCTGTTTCACAATATGGATTATTGTTACTTTGTTGCTATCTTTGTTCCTATGCTTTCCTGTTAATTGGACATGATTTTGTTCAGAGTGCTAGTGTTCAGATCTTAAATAATAAATCAAGATTACTTTAAGCCAATTATTATGATGCTTGTCTTATTTACTAATTTCTCCTGGCCTTGGGGTGACTGTGAAATCTGGTTTTATATAATAATACCCAAATTAAACTATGAAAAGTAGCTTTCTGGGAAAGCATTTGCTTTCTTGCCTGTCATGGCTGGAACAGCTCTTCTTTCATATTTCTGCCTAACATGTTGACTTGGGCATACTACACTGTGTATCTTTAAACAATCAAGAGATAGTAGGATAGTGGGGGTGGGAGAGATAGCACAGCAGATAGGGCACTAGTCTTGTACATGGCTGGCCCAGGTTCAACCCCTTGGCACTATACATGGTTCCCAAGCCCCACCAGGAGTGATCCCTGAGCACAGAGCCAGGAATAAGTGCTCAGGGCACTGCTGGGTGTGCCTTCACCCCTTCACTTGATCACTTGATCACTTGAATCCCTTTATTCATCGATTTGCTCGAGCAAGCGCCAGTAACATTTCCATTTGACCCTATCATGTGCCAAAGTAGCCCAATGGCATCTGGTTGCTTTAGGAATACGAAAGAGCCTCAAACCGTTCATTCAGGGTCTTGATGAAGAAGTCTGACCATCTTGTAGGTGGGCAGCCACGTGATCTTTTGACATCCTGTGGGATCCAGTCAGTAACGGCTCTAGTCCAGCGGTAGTCTCCAAATCGCATTACATGTCCAGCCCATCTGATTTTCGATGCCTTGGCAAACGAGACAGCATCCCTGATTCTGGAATAGTAACGGAGGTCAGAGCTCCGATTCCTTCTTTCACTTGAGTGAGGCGTGATATTCCAAGCATAGCTCTTTTGATTCCTCTCTGGGGGGCCCGAATAGCATTCTCATCCTGCTTTCATAGGGCCCAGGTCTCTGAGGCGTATGTTAATGCAGGGAGAATGGTGGAGTCGAAGAGATGTGCCTGGAGTCGGTGGTTCTTTGTCCTTTTAGCTATTTCTAAGATGCTTTTGAAGGCATTCCATGCCGCCTCTCTTCCTCCTGAGCAGCTCAGGAGGAGCCTTCACCCCTACCTAAAACAAATTTAAAAAAGAAGAGAGAGAGAGAGAGAGAGAGAGAGAGAGAGAGAGTAGAATAGTGAAAGGTAATATGCTAAAGATGGAAAAATAGGGGGGAATATAAACCTAAGATTTAGAATTTTTGCTTCATCATTAGGAAATGAACTAATAGTACAACTATGCTCCTCCTGGTATGATTTTGATTTTTTGGTAAACTTGGGCTTAATTTCCAGGAGAAACCCCTGAGCATTGCTTGATTGCCGGGTGTGACCCAAAAAGCAAAACAAAAACAAACAAACAAACAAAAACCTTGGGCTTAATTTCTTTTTAAAAATAAATATTTTAATTTAATTTAAAAACAGTGATTTATAAAGTTATTGGTAGTTGAATTTTAGTCATATAATATTTCAATACCAATCCCTCTCCTAGTGTCAACTTCCCTCCATCAGTGTTCCCAGGTTCTCTCCCCACTCCCTTAGTGCTGCCCCCTCCCTCTACCTGTCAGCATGACAGGTACACTATGTAATGTTTTTATAAGAAACACTAACCCCCTGTTTGTTTGAGGATCTGCTGTGTAGCACCGAGAACTTTATAATAGAAATTCAGATCTTGGGTTGCTACTCATGACTACTGAATGAAGACTTTAATTAAGACTTATAGATTATTCCAACGCATACTAAAATTTAAGAAGCCCTGGTCCAAGTTACTGTTCATTTTATACTACAGTATTTTCACATGAATGCCTCCTTGATAAACTTTTAATAACAAATGTTGAGATAGGAAAACTACAGATGTATAAAACCTGGCAAGTTTCTTGTTACGGACATATTTAAAAGGAAATGTGATCAGATACTGTGTCATTTTCTGTGATGACATATATTGAAAAAATTAAATGAAAACAAATCATTCATTATTATTATTATTGATAATCTTGAATGAATAGAAATGTGCAAATATACATGGAATAATAGCTTGCTTTATTTTCAAGTACCTGTGAAGCACATCTCTTGATTATGTGTTAAATTGTGCTGTGTAGAGTCAAATGCTTTCTTTGGAGCTGCCTTATCAATTCTAAAAGGCTGAATTAAGAGTAGGTTGCTAGGACTGCCAATGCTCCATTCACCTAAAAGTGTTTTGCTTCTTATCTTAAATGTATTGTTAGGTTTAATTTTTTAATTATTGCATTGGCTAAAAACTATCAAAAATTTCTATCTGAATTTGACCAAATAAGAAATATAGAACCAATTATAAGATTATTATAAAGTGATATCAGAAATTAGCAACAAAACTCAGAGCAATAACAAAGCAAAAACATATTATGCTTGGACATTAGAACCATTCCTTTAACTAATATTGATTCAAAGAGATAATCAACATTAAATGATAGTGTGCTATAAAATGTAAACAGTATGTACCAGATCTGTGGGATATGATTGAAGCTGTCCAAAATATCAGATATTTCCATTAAAATGATAGCAAAATTGAAATCAAGTGTTTGATTTTTTAGAAAAAAGTGAATTTTAGGGCTAAAAGTAAATAGTTGAAGTAAAAATATCAAAATATCTCAATATATCTAGCAATGATACTAATATATACTAATGAGATTTATCCTAATAATAGACTCAAAGGAGAATTTGATATATAATCACTTATCTTTAAAAATGTGTCAACTCGACCCAAATATTTGGTGTTTGTGTTTATTTGGGGGTGGGGGGACCAAACCTGTACTCAGTTTACTCTTGTCTGTATTCAGGGATCACTCCTGAAAGTGCTCAGCGAATCATAAGTGGAGCTAGGGAATCAAACCTGGTTGACTGTGCAAAGCACTTCCTTACCCACCATACAATTTCTTCTGCCTCAGCCCAGATATTTGTTTCTATTAATAAGGAAGCTGTCTCATTTGCCAAAGCATCGAAAATCAGATGGGCTGGACATGTAATGCCATTTGGAGAGTACCGCTGGACTAGAGCCATTACCGACTGGATTCCACGGGATGTCAAAAGATCACGTGGCCGCCTCACCTACAAGATGGTCAGACTTCTTCATCAAGACCCTGAATGAACGGTTTGAGGCCTTTTCATATTCCTGAAGCAAACCAGATGCCATTGGGCTACATTGGCATGTGATAGGGTCAAATGGAGATGTTCCTGGAACCTGCTCAAGCAAATCGATGAATAACTGGATGTCAAGTGATCAAGTGATAATAAGGTCTGAGGTCTGATAGAATTATAAACATAATTTTAATTTAAAGGTGTTATTGTATTCTCTATAAGGGTAAAACACTAGAAATTTCATAAACAATGAAACAACAACTCAGAGATGCAATAAATCATGTAGTTTCAACAAAGTGTTACCATATAACTATTAAAAAGGTTTATTAGTAGTTTGATATCGTGTGTGTGTTTGTGTGTGTGTGTGTGTGTGTGTGTGGTGGGGGGATACACCGTGTTGTGATCAGGGCTAAGTCCTAGCTCTGCACTTAGTGATCACTTCTGGGAAGCTGGAGGGACCAAATAGGTCCCTGGTGATCAAACTTAGGACAGGCATCAGCAAGGCAAGAGCTATATCCACTGTACTATTCTGGGAGTGCCAAGTTTGATATTTTTATTATAAAGATTTTTTGAGTGCCTTGGACACCTGGAAAGCAAACTTTAAAACAAAAAATCACCTGGACTACTTGACTAGACTGAATCTATTTCATGTCATTGATGGAAATGGCATTCATTGTGTTAACTTTTGGTCCCACCCAGGATTATTTTGAAGGTTTTGTCCAGAAAGTGGCTGCTCCCAATCTGATGTTTGGTTACACCTCATCAGATTTTAGATCTTGTTCCTTTACCTCTTGTTTGGGAGAGTTAAAGTTTATACACTGACTTTTTTTGTACAAGATGAAGCAAGTTGAAATATGGCTTTTGGAGTGCTGAGGAAATAAAAAATGTGATTGTTTGCTTGCTTGCTTGCGTGTGTGTGTTTGTGTGTGTGTTTGTGTGTGTGTGTGAGAAGGGGGAGGAGAGCCTCTAACTAGCTGCCCTCTTCTAACATTCATTTGGCCCAGATCTATCTTGCTGTTATCAAAAATGTAAAGGGAAATGAAAACTTGAGAGTATATAAATTCTGGTGAGTGTTTCTCCTTTTGACCTGTTTGCAAGCCCAGCTCTCCCAATTGAGCACCATTCATGAATCTCGGCTGCCTGGACAGCAGTAGTCAGAGAGAGATGGGAACAACCTGCTGAGTTGTCGCAGCATCTTTTAGACGACAAAGCTCTCTTTTTGATGGTTTTCATTAAACTGAGTATCTTTTCCAGCGACTTCTCATAAATTTCCCCTAGGTGCAAAGTCTGCAGCCATTAATGTTGATTTACATTTTATAATGCGGCATGTTAAGAGTTGTAATGGAATTTAGTGTACTTAATGGAATAGTTTCTTGTGAACAAGAGAACTATGAGCGTGCTGCAACACCATCTTTTGCTTTGCATGGTCAAGGCATGAGTTTCTATTATTTATGTCCAGTTCCAGTGCAACTCCCCGACAAGTCTCTACGAAGCACCTTAGTATGAATGACTATTATTTATTCCTGCATCAGTCCTCTGTAAACATACCATCGTTACAAAATTCTATGTCTAGGTTTCTCTTCCCCCCTTCAATTGAGATTTTATTTTAAATGACCATTGCAAGAACCTGTGGGAACAAGCACTTCAGTTTTATGATCCATTTATGTTGAAAGAATTTCTTTCTATTTTTGCCTATATTTAGCTTTTGATTATATTGAATATATTTTTGTTCAAGATTTAGTTCAGGACTGTGTAGATCAAGGTTTCAACAATCCCTTTTGTGACCACAGGGTATACTTTTGTTCTTAATTCGTCTACAGTTATCACATCACTTTATTGGGCAAGACGAGGCTGTTTCTATCTAAGGGACATTTAGAGTAATTTGTTTTTTGGTAGCACATGTACAGGCTTATTTCCTTTCCTGGAATTGGGAAATCATGTGGTATGAACCCATTAAGTTAGAATGGTCTCAGGGATCTAATTTATGAATGTATAATAAGGTCAAGCAATAGGCCTAGAGGCAAAAGTGACCTCTTTATGTAATAAGGATTTCTGTGGTGTGAGCAGCAGATTTTAAAAGATGCTCAAAAGGTTTCCTGGTCACCTAAATAATCTTACAAAACAACACTTTAATGATTTAAGTGTAAATAAATTAGAGACATACGGATTCAATTTCCCTTCAAATACACATGCCTTTTTAAAATTCAGGGGAAAGAGCTCAGGGCAAAACGTGTTTTTGGTTTAGAAAAACCTAAACTTTGGAAAATAACAATTGGAACATTTGTCCAGTCTCAAATAGCACTGGGTCAGCTTATCCTCTACTCTCAAATTATAACTTGTTCCAGGAAAGCAGAACATGTCTCATCTATTCTTGTGTGATAAGGTGCTCTTAGAATCAGGGCAGATTTCTGGAAACAAAAGAAAATTTGAAGTAAAACTTAACAAACCTCCAAAACAAAATGGTTTGCAACACACTGAAGCACTGTTTTCACTAATCGGTGCAAATATGATAGCTTTTTTTTTTTTAAAGTGGAGGTTCCTTTTTAATTCCATTTTTGGGTCTTTAGATTCTTTTAACCGTGTACTATTGGGGAGTATATTTGAAACTCCTTAGGAAAAAGCACTTTTATTGCCTAATGGTAATAAAAACAAGAGTTGTTTTAAAATAAGTGCATATATTCAAAATTTGTGTAAATCTAAAAATCAAAATTATTTGAAACACAATTGTAAATTTGTTTCAACTCTTTCAAGGCCTCTGATCTCATTTCACTGGCCTTAGTACTTGTACAAACAGGGGAAAATGCAATGGATTGGCCCATCTTTTTTGTTAAGGGGAAGCATAAAAGCAACGATTATTGTATAGCCAGTGAGTTGTTTGCCAAAAACGAGAAAAAATTCTATTACATCCAGCATAGTGTAGCTTGTGTGTGCTTTCGTCTCTGTGCATGTCTCTGTCTCTGTGAGTGTCTATGTTGGAGAATTGTCTGTAATATCCAAATAACTGAACGAAAGCTGTCAGGGGGGAAAATGTGACTAATTAGTAAATTGAGTCAAGTTGTTGCTGATAACACTATTTTCAGCCTGTCGTAACTATTTCTATCTCACATTGTGCATTTTCAGCACATTATTATGAATATTTTCTTCTAATTGTGTGGTTTTTAAACAAATGACTGTGGTTTTAGTGTTTCAGTTTGGGATGCAAAATAAATATAAAGTGTACCTTGATTATAATATGAATTAGACAGAATTTATACTTATGCTATTTTCCCCATTTATAGATTGATCATCAGCCTTACAATGGAGGTTCCTTTTAAATTTCATTTTGGGGTCTTTAGATTCTTTTTACTGTGTATTATTGGTGAGTATATTTGAAACTCCTTAGGAAAAATTACTTTTATTTCCTAATCACTATCACTATCTTCCCATTGATCATCTATTTGCTAGAGCGGGCACCAGTAATATCTCCATATGTCCTGTCTCATGCTAAGTAGAACCCAAAGGCATCCGCTTGCTCCAGGAACATAAAGAGACTCAAACCATTATATTAGGTTATTTTTTCCTAATGGTAATGAAAAGTGAGTTGTCTTAAAATATATGCAGATTTTCAAAATATCTGTAAATCTAAAAATTAAAATTATTTTTAAACACAATTGTAAATTTGTTTCAACTATTTCAAGGCTACTTCAAGGTCTCTGAGCTCATTTCAGAAAGATAAAAATACAAATTGTATAATATTTTTTACTTTAAATGATAAAATTGCCAAATGATTGATCACTATCACTGTATCACTGTCTTCCCGTTCATCATCGATTTGCTTGAGCAGGCACCAGTAACATCTTCATATGTCCTATCTCATGCTAGTAGAGCCCAAGGACATCTGCTTGCTCCAGGAACATAAAGCGCCTCAAACCATTTCATCAGGTCATGGGAATGAGGTCTATAATTGTTACTGGTATTTGGCATATCAAATACGACATGGGTAGCTTGCCGGCTCTGCCGTGTGGGTGCATACTCTTGTAGTCACCTCTGATCTCCAGCATTTATTGATGAACCGCGAGCCGAGTTGTGATAGGCTCTTCTGCTGGGTGGAGTTCTGACGAGGAGGAAAGTTCAGATGTGGAAAATGGTGGCCCTCGTGGAGTAGGGGGGGTCGTCTGGCTTCTTGTGAGGCTCTGCTGGGGTGGCGGGCCAGGGTTAGAACCCACCATCCCTCCTGAGTGTCTCGTGAGTGACTGGGCACAGGGAGGCAGGTAGCAGCTCTGCCACATGTCTGTGAGTCTCTGGATCAGCATACCTGGGCTGGACTTGAAAAAGACTGCTGCAGGGTGGGTCTTGATGATCCGGGCTGTGATAGGCTCTTCTGCTGGATGGAGTTCTAATGAGAGGGAAGTCCAGATGTGGAAAATGGTAGCCTCTTGGAGGGGGTCATCTGGCTTCTTATAGGTTCTGCTGGGGTAGCGGGCCAGGGCTAGAACCCACCATCCCTAAATGATTGATAATATAAATATTTACTAGCCAATAATGTCATCTTGTCATATGTGCTCCCCCAATAAGGACATAACACTGACAATGTTTAATATCTACCAAGTTCCATGTGTTTTCCTGCAGGCATTACTCATTTTTACCCAACTCTTCCAGTTCAATATATTTAATCTTATTTTACTTCTGAAAAGAAAGAGAATGAAAAATTTCAAATGACTGTTAAAGTCACACATTTAAAAGTATCAGAGATAGTATGTATAGTATTTTGCCAGATCTGGTCATCAAAAAATCCATTCAGCTCTCTTTCCCTCTTCCAGCCACCATTAGTTCTCTGGTTAATGTCAGGAGGAAAGACATGACTGTGAGAGAGATAATAGGAGAAAAATAACTGGGAGCAGTCATTGAGACTTTATTATACAAAAAGCAGTAGTTAAATTAAGACACATCTTCCTATGAATCATGTTTTTCAAATGCTTTGTATAGGCCATTTCACTGAACTTGAATCTCTTGATCACTTTATTCATTGATTTGCTCGAGTGAGCGCCAGCAATATTTCCATTTGACCCTATCATGTGCCAGTGTAGTCCAGTGGCACCTGATTGTTTCAGGAATATGAAAAGCCTCAAACTGTTCATTAGGATCTTGACAAAGAAGTCTGACCATCTTGTAGGTGGGTGGCCACGTGATCTTTTGACATCCCGTGGGATCCAATCGGTAATGGCTCTAGTCCAGAGGTCATCTCTAAATCGCATGACATGTCCAGCCCATCTGATTTTTGATGCATGATATTGTTAATGCTTTACCTGCACTTTGATTCTTATGCTTTCCAGTACTAAGGGCATGAACTAGATTAATTTTCCATAGGGCTATCTAAGAAACTGTGGAAGAACTGATGCTTAAAGTCTTGGAATATGGCCTAAATCCTTAGATTAATTACTTCTGTGATGTCTTTCTTAGATAACATACTGGGGAAGGAAGAGATAATAGTTGAAGATTTGGTTAAGTGGAAATTTCCTGAAGTGGCAATATAGGTAAAGACAAGACCTCACCCTAAATTGAAAGATACCAAAGATCAAAGATGGAGTAATGGGAGTCTGTGCAGTCAAATGGTTTAGATGCTCACATAGAATGTCACGAGAAAAAAACTCTCATTAGAGTGAGGCAGGGAGTTTAGAATAGGGCTAGGGGTTGTAAATCATGGAAAATAATTGACATGATACTTACAGCATGGACCAAGATATAAATCACCTAGAGACATGGTCTGCAGTGGAGTTGGCTCCAGTCAGGATTGCTGAATTTTGAGGTGGATGGGAGGAGATAGCCATTCCCACAAGGTCAGGGCTTGGGATGCTTTTCCACTCTTGGGGTCAAGTACACGCAGCTCTACCTTCCCACATCTCCTTTGACCACAGCCATGAGGTTTCAATGCAGCTGCCCAGTGAGATCCTGGAGGAGGGTGAGGCCAATTGTCTGCTCTGAGGAAAAAGTAGAAAATTTATCACACAACTTTCTAATTGTGGCTCTCTCTGCAAAACAGAATTAGGTACATTCTCTCCACTCAGAACTGAGAAAGGTCTTTAATGGAAACCTTCCCAAAGACTCTTTGCTACCATGTTGCTTTTCCTGCCCGGTCTAAAGAAATCTCACTTTATACAGCGGCTGAGAACTTTCAAGGTCTTAGAATGATTCAAATGATAGAGCAAATTAAACCTGTGTCCTTACTCTAAAAGAAGCTAACATATTCTCCATTGTGCTTTGTTTAGGTTGCCTCAGTTGTATTGGTTTATTCCACACATCACTTGTAACTTTAGGATGATAGGACACTGTGCGTGTGTGTGTGGTGGAGCTACAACTTATGCATTATTGGGAGCTATAACTTATGCAGGAAAGTTTCTTTCTATAACCTCATTTGTGAGGGTGCCTGTTTCAGCCAGGGAACTGCTGAATCAACCACAGACAACTTATACACACTGCCTAGCAATAGAAAATTCATTGACAGTGTAGATGGACATACTGAAAATGGGACCTCAGAGAAAGTGTTGTTCAGTATCTCACATTCTCACATTCTATCTCTACTGGTTCCTCAGTTGTTACCTTATCTCTGTCATGGCCTCATCCAACAGGGTTTCTTTCAGCGCAGCAGACTTTTCTTCATTAGCTACTTTACATCTTGATTCTGGGATGTGATGTCCAAAGGAAATAAAATTAACTCTCCTATCTCCTTTTAAGGAAAAAAATTTCTTCCCCCAAAGCTCTCATAACATCCCCTCTGGTATCTTTTTGACTCAGTCCCCTTAGTCTCCAGATTTCCATTCATTGATTGAAGTAGTCCCTAGTATGTTGTGAATGGAAATGGCCAAGACCAACAAGGTCTGTTCCTGGACTTGGAGATGAGCAGCCTCTCCCGTGGCCCATGAGTCCTGAGAAGAGAGGTGGGTGTCAGTGCAGAGTTCGGTTGTCTGATGCAGGGAAAGAGTTGAGAGTGATTTAAGGGAGTTATACTAGGGATGGAAAAAGTAGAGGAGCACACGTTTATGGTGAATTTTAGACACTTGCATTCTATCAGTGCAAAAGAGCTTTATATTGCAATATTTCTGTTCCTGATTTTTATTTTCATGCTACACCAGTGGTTCTAACTCTGCTCAGGGACCACTCCTGATTGAGCTAGGAGGAGCATATGTGGTGCCACCCACAAACTGTAGACCACCATGTGCAATGCAAGTGCCTTGACCCTGAGTATCTCTCCAGCCCTGTTGCAACATTTCGGAAGGACTCCAGTGTCTTCCAATGGGCAAACTTTAGGGCTGTATCCTACTCCAAACATGAATGAAAAAATTGCTCAGCCCTGGTATACTTTGTACTCTGCTTTCCTGGGGGGTTGTTTCTGGTCCCATTTTTGCAGTATCCTGTACGGTCTGACAACAGTCACTAGAGGGCTCACGGGGACACCTTTTAGAGCTGCCCTCTAGAGGGTAGAGCTGGGGAAAGTGGCACAACAGTCCTAGGTCACAGAGCCCTGCTTGTTGATGGGCTGGCATCTAGTCCCTTGGAAGAGGAGCCAACAGTAATGAAAGGGTTGGTCAGGTTCCTAAAGATAAGCTTTTAGGCCGGGGCCCAGCGGGTAGGCGTTGCCTGCACGTGGCCCATCTGGCCGGATCCCGGGATCCCATATGGTCCCCGAGCACCGTCAGGAGTTATTCCTGAGTGCAGAGCCAGGAGAAACCCTGAGCATTGCCGGTGTGACCCAAAACAAAAAAAAAAAAAACTAAGCTTTTAGTCACTCATAAGGTTAACTCTTGGAGCAGTCATATTTGCATTGTCTGATATGTGACCATGGATCACGTATGATTAATGAGCACTTGAAATAGGGCTAATTGAAAGGGAAATGAGCAATGAATTCAGGAGACACAGTAGGCCTGAAGGCAGAAGATGAAAGGAAAGCATGCACAGTTTTTTGTAGCTTCAATATTGATTATATGTGGAAAGAATAATGTTTTGAATCATTGGATTAAATAATAGGCAAAAATTGATAGGACTTTGAATAATTCATATAAAGGAAATATAAGGTTACATGGGTTTTTGGAGCTGAAGCCTGGGTCCTGGCCATGAGAAGGATGGATATGGAAGAAAACCTGATGATTGGGGATATGTTTGTCTGTTTCTTTTATTTATGGATTCACTTATTTGGGGGTTTGTTTGTGGTCACACCAAACTCTGTGCAGGGTTGACTCCTAGCTCTGTGCTCAGAGATCAGTACTGGAGGTTCTTGGGGAATGATATGAAGTATCTGAAATTGAACCAGGGTCAGTCATGTGCAAGACAAGTACCTTAATCCTTGAATTATCTTTTCAGGCCCAGATTGAGCCAATTTAAAGAAACTTTTACCACCGATTTCTGGTTGGTATAGAAGAGCTCTATCATAGGCCTTCATGAAGAGTTTGATGGCAATTATGATGACAATGATGACTTAGCGTTAATGACACCATTGGCCTCTACCGGAGCAGCCTTCATTTTTCCAGCATTGTAAAACAGGAGACATGTCACAGGATGCTAATGGGTGACAACTAATAGACGTTTCTGACTTCACATCTGCGCTGCTCATTTTCCTCCTACAAAACGTCTCTTGCACAATGAACTTGTCCAAAATGGCATTACTAAAAAAATTCTGTGTAGGAGATTAAACTCAACACCCGGCATATTAAATATATTACATAGTTACCCCAGAGTTTCTATGTGAATTAAAACAGATGACTAATACTAAACATGGATACATGTTTAGAGATGAAAAAAAACTCCCATTAATTTCAATTTACAAACCCATTTATCAATATTTTTTTTCCAGAATAGAAGTGTTCAACTATTTAGCATTTAGGGAATGGAAAAATGCGCTTTCATGAAATATTTTTGCTTGTGTGATCTGTGTCTTCAGAGGCAGACACATCTGACCTTTCTGTTAACACCACCTATCACTCTTGGCATGTGTCAGACAGATAAGTATGCTGTGCGTCACCTCCTTTTTTTCAGAGCAACACAATGGCAATCTTCCAGTTCTTCCTCTTTCAGAAGGCAGAAGTTCATTAATTTTCAATACTTTTTATGTAACTTGCTGAAGACAGATTAAAAAAAATATAAGCTGTTAAATCAGAGGCTTCCAAAAATGTTAAGCCAAGATCAAGAATTAAAGCAAATAGAAATGGAAGTAATTACATCAAGTAAATAAGAAAATGATGACTCTTAGTTCTTATTCCTGTAGCATCAGTGCCGACTTTTTATTTTGCATGTCAAAAAGGGAGGAACTGATGGTATCAATATCCCAACTCTGATCACAGAAATAACTTAAAGCTTTTATTGCCATCTGATTGTGCCCCTTCTCATCTCTGCCTCTGAGCTCCATGGCAGGATCATTCAAAGGTGCTCCCAAGGTCACCAAAGTGCACTGGAACCACCTGACTCTGCCCTCCAACCTTTCCAAAGTGAAGACACAAAACTTTTCCCATCTGCCAACCAAAGTTGGAGAATCCCTTTATTGCTTAATTGGCAACAATGATAGAAATGCAAATATTTATTTCCCATTAAGGAGCGTAGAATTGGCATTTGTCAATAAATTTGTTTTCATTCTAGAAATAATTCAACAGAACAGTATGTATCTTTCAGCAGTAGTTAGTTTTTCTTTTGGGGGTGGTGAGTCACACTCTGCATTGCTCAAGGCTGACTTCTGGCTCTGTCCACAGATCACTCCTGGCAGTGCTCAGGCAACCATGTTCAGTTCTGGGGATGAAATTGGGGTCAGTTGAATGCCCCTTTTCCTCTAAAGGGATAACTTTAAAAATTCCCACTTCTAACTCAATCTTTGAACATCACAACTCTAAGAGGTCTTCTCTTATTTGAACATACAAACTCTAACAGATCTGACAAATGTCAGCTTCACCACTAACACACAAACAGAAGTACAGTCATTATGTACAAGTTTGCCTGAACTCTATTATTCCTTTCAAAACAAACACAGAACACTTGGGTGTTTTGTTTTAGGGCTTTTCAAAATAAAAACTTTCAAAAGTACTAAAGTAATAGCGTACTTCCTTTGGTCTCTTCTTTCCAACTCTCAGACACTCCTGTTGACACACACTATAAATTTGTTCACAAGCATATTGCGCTAGGAGACTTAATACACAAAGAACAATATGTCGTGAAGGTTGGCATCTAAAATAGGGCTTTAGATGGGCTTGACCCAAAGTATTCCTTCAATCAATCAATTCTAGTTTCTATCTTCTGAGCCTCTATTTAGAAGCTGTGATAGGCCTTTACAAAGTGTCCAGGGTGAACATAAACTAACAGTTCTCTAAAGTCACAATCTACACTTCATGTGTTTGGTTAAACCCAAACATTAAAACTACTGCAATCACTAAATTAAAAAAAAAGAAATGCTGCAATTATTTGAAACCAAATTCAAGCTCTCTGCAAGTCCTATCATACATGGCCTCTCATGGACTGTAAAGTGGAGGACTCTGTAGTCTCTGCCAGCAGGCTGGTATGTCTAGAATCTACAGGTGTTGTGAAGAGGCAGCTGTGAAGGACAGGTGGGTGGTAGGAGAGGGACAGGAAGGAGAGGCTGGAGAGGGCTGGGTGGGAGCCAGCAGGAAGCAGTGGGCAGAAGGGAAATGGTGGGAAAGCAGGAAGGGTAAAACGGAAGCTCTGGCCTTTGTCAGAGTTCTAGGTGGGGCCAGCAAGAACACAGAAAGCAGCGGGGAGGCGAAATGCTGCCTTTGCTGTGGTTTGGGGCTGGTCATATAATAGAGAATTTTGAAGCCTTTACTTAAACTGCTTCAAATAACCTTATCAGCGCATTGTTCAAGAGAAAGTATTCAGTTCCTTTCCCGCTTTTTATCGCCTCACTTTATGGTTTCAAGAGTTCCCAGAACTTTGAAAGGTCAGCAAATCTTTCAACTTCTAAAGACTGTGTTACTCAAATCAGTGACTATATCTCTAAAGAGTCATTCAATACCTTTGTATTCAGTTTTGTTTTTACAGTTAGGCAAAGGTTTCTTTGATTTTTTAAAAAATAATTTGATTTATTATCATGCATCATCGTATTTAATTTTAGAATCCTGGGATCGTTCAAGTAAAAAGTCAGAACTGATCTTCAGTTACCAGGAATGGCAGCTTGGGTGTTCACTGTATCCACTGTGAGTATGATCAGTAATATTTCTGTTGGTAACAATACGGCTGGCCTTAAAAGCGGCGAAAACACAAGATCTCTCAGCATGGGTATTCTTTTGCTGAAACTCAAAGATGGTATCAGGTTTTCAAAAGGGGAGTAAGGACCTTTTAAATACAGGGTTCCCCCCTTTCTCAAAACAGAAAGCAATGTTTTTTGACCATAGTAGTAATTTCATACAATGAATAAAAATTAAAGCCACTAATACATCAAAAACACAATTTATCAATATTACTGACTGGTAAATTATAGACTGCATTGATTTACCATGACAAATGCTAATGGAATATGGGCCGCCTAATGCTCTGTTCCTATTGGCTGGTGACTGGTCTTTAACTGCTTGGAAGACCAGCACAGTAAACAGGAAATTGTCTCCAAGGCAACGGACCATTCAACTTAACTTTTTAACACATGAAGAGGTAATTACTTTATTTTTTTATTTCCATTTTGTGATTTTCACAGTTTATAATAGCAGGGAGGATCTTTGGGTCAGGCATTTCCTGACTGTTAATAACAGGCTGATTTAAGGTCACTGTGCTTAAACGTTGTGCCAAATTTTTTTTTAAGTGAAAAGAGAACTGTGATTTTTTTTTCCTTCCTGAAGTCTGTAGCATTAAATAAATGTCAAAAATTTATATTCATACACATGATGTCTTGATTTCTTGTAGATGATAGTATCAGGGAGGAAACTGACCATGGGTAGTGTGTGTGTGTGTGTGTGTGTGTGTGTGTGTGTGTGTGTGTATGTGTGTTGGGGGAGATGTTGTAATGGAACAGTCATGGGTGAATCCTTCTGAATGATTACAAGATGGCAACATGGCAGCATGATCCCAGAGTCTGGGAGAGAAAAAACAAGATTTGTGGATGAGGCAGGGAAGAACTTGGAACCTGAAGATGGAGAGCCTCAGAGATCAGGAAATGTTCTATTAGAGTCAATAGTTGGTTCCTCATTTCTTCAGAATCCACCACAGGGTCCAGAGACCTGGGAAGGAAACGTGTTCTTCACTAGCAAGTGACCATTCACACTCCCTAGGCACCCTGGACTCTGGACTCACAGATTGTGCTGGGAACAAGAAGGGCAGATCAGGTGAGACCATTGCCTTGGGAACTGAAAGATCCCTACAGGAGCTGGACGCAAAAAGTTATTCTAGCACAGACAGAAAGGCACACAGCTCCTCAGCCTGCTGGGGCCAATTTTTAATGAATTTCAGTTTCTCCCTACGGCTTCTAGCTGCTTAAGGTGAGAGGGACAGACACCAAGAGTCAGCAGCAATCTTATTTAGCTCTATCTGCCCTGACCACAGTCTGTGATTAAGTATAGAGGGTGAAAATGAGAAGGCAGAGGAAATTCTCTGTCAAGCACAGGGCCTGCTGCCTGAGTCCTGCGAAGATTCTGCAGCACCAGCACCATATCCTGGCAGATGAGAAAACCAGAAGCAACAGAGAACCAACAGAGGACACAGAGAGCCAAGCCCAGCAAGTCACCTCCTGGCCAGAACTCCAATTTGAAGGGGCTGTACAATGGAGAGTAGCGTTCTCTAAGGCTGATGGGGAACACGGCCCAGGGAAGGGAGGAATCCTGCAGGCACACAGGCCAACACAGAAACCCGAGAGCCCAGAGTTGCCCAGTGGAGGTTGTTCCTCCTGACAAGTAATAGAATTTGGCAAATACCCAGCTGGAGATGATTCATTTCAAATCTTCTCCTGTTTTAGGGACATGCCGGGCAGTGCTCAGGGTTTGCTCCTGACTCTGCACTCATGGATCACTCCTGAAAGGGGTGATCACTCAAGTGGGAGATGACCTGAGGTACTAGGAATCCAACCTGGGTTAGACATGTGCATGAAAACCGCCTGACCCCCTCTCTCCTCTTTCTGGTACCTTATTTTAAATTTTATTTTTTAAAAAAAGCAAAAATATATTTAGGATCTTTTCTTTTACTTAATCTATAGCACATAGAAGTCATTGCTGTGGATGAGGATGAAGAAGGGATGCCTTTTGGAGAAGGAACAGATGTCACAGCTCATGCAAGGACACTGACTCCCTATAGGAGAAAACGTCCCCCCAGTTCCCTTTTAAGGAGACTTTTTTTAAATTTTATTATCCCCCAAATATTATTACACCGTTATAGACATACAATTGAAAGATGCTCATGTAGAGTTTTGGTTCTACAGTGTTCCAACACGCACCCTCCACCCAAACCCATCTCCCATCACCAATGTCCCCACCTCCCTCCCCCTCCCGCACCTCAACTACTTGGAGGGTTCTGTATGTCATTTCTTTCCTCTTTATATCTCCTTCCCAACAAACTTTCCTGCTCTTCGTGGAATGCAGTGCATTAAAAGACATTACTGTTTCACTATTTTAGTGGACAGTGCGGCCGCAAGCTGCTGCAACTTGGGCTCGAACTGGTTTTGCTCTGTTCATCTGGTCGTGAGGCAGTTTCCCAGCGTCCGGACAGCGAAAGTGGTGGCTAGTGTGATGGGCGAGTCTCATCCGGCTGTCCCGGGACCCCCAGAGGCGACGGGCCCCTCCCAAAAACCATCTGCCCTCCTCGGGGCTCCATGGTCAGCTGGGATCAGCGCGAGCCGAGTTCCAGCCCCCCAGCTACTTGTGAGGCTCTGGATGCTGGCCCACGGGCAGCTCCTGGGCGGGGCCACCAGGCTCGACAAAATGGAGGGGAAGGGGCGACCCCGCCTCCATCTGGACGATTTCCCAGTGATTCCCGCTTCTGGGAGCCGCCTACCTGGGCTCGAACTGGTTTTGCTCTATTCATCTGGTCATGAGGCAGTTGCCTAGCGTCCAGACAGCGAAAATGGTGGCTAGTGTGATGGGCGGAGTCTCATCCGGCTGCTTCCGGGACCCCCAGAGGCAACGGACCCACTCCCAAAACCCATCTGCCATCCTCGGGGCTCCATGGTCAGCTGGGCCCGGCCCAGGAGACTTTTGGATCATCAGCTCATCAGCCTTATTTACACAAAAGTCTTTGGTGAGAGGGCCAGAGGGCCATTCAAACAGGCTTTCTCTTTTCCTTTCCAACCTTTCGTCACAGATTTTTTTTTTTCATGAAAATCAGTGCTTCAGGGACCAGTCGCTCTGGCCACCATCCTAAAGGGGCGGTTGGGATTTTCCAGTGTCCCATGCAGATGGTACCTTCTCAGGAACCAGAGTGCCCACTCTCAGATCCAGAATTCTGTTCTTTTTCTCCCATGGCCTCCAAGCCCCAGTCAGCTTGTGAAGCGTTCTTCAACAATGTGCTACTCCACAGGAGTGTGCATGAGCTTTCGAACCCTTCCTTTGCCAAATGATCAAATGAGTTCATTGGATTTGATCAGGCCTTCATATGTTTTGTATTCACTAGAGCTTTTATACTGCCATGCATTGTCATCCACATCCTGCCTAATTTACTATAAATATGAATGAAAAGGATCTTTCATAGAGTTAGACCCAATGGAGGGAGAATGTTTCTTTGGGTGCCAAGCACTGAGCTAGTCAAACAGATGCTCCCTTCAGCACACAAGAATGTGGGGGTTACAAAGCAAGTGCTGTGCTCTGCTCTTGGGCTGACTTGCAAAATCTTCTTGTCAGCCCAGCCCTTCCTTGGGTTTGGTTGAAAGGGGAATCCAGGCAACGTCACCACGAAATAGCCTCTTCTCAAGAGCAGCCCTCCGTGGTGAAGTGATGCTGTTGGTGGGATACTAGGGGGCCTGGCTACCCTTGCCTGCCCTATACTGAGGACTGGTGTTCTTTTACCCTGTGTTGCATGGCAGGTCTAGTCCTGTGACTGCACTTCCTGGCCAGGACAATGCTGCTAGTCAAATTGTGAAAATGCCAAATTTGCGCTGGGAGATCCGAGCCTTTAAGGAGGACACAGACCTTGCTTGCTGATAGTATATCAATGTGCCCAAAGGGCATAGTATTTTGGAGTGACTGTAAACCCATTCCAGTTGCACCAGGCCCCCCCCCGAAAGGGAATTCCTCCTCAGGGAGCAGCTTCTGGAGGTACACTCCTCCAGTCTCCATCCCGCCTTTTTTCAAAAGATTCATAATTCAAGACAAACCAGGACGACCCAATACACCTCTCTCTCTCTTTCTCTCTCTCTTCTCTCTCTCTCTCTCTCTGTTCAGTCTTTGGAGCCAGGCTTTCAACACAAACTTCTCTGTAAAATCACCATCACTTCAAAATACTGCTTTTAATAAGTGGTGACTTTGTTCTCTTTTAAGTTCTTCTCTTTTATTATTGAGGAGGACTTGGTTTACATCATTGCATAAGTTTTGCACCTCTTTATTTTTATTTTTTAATTTTATTTATTTATGTATTTACTTTTTAATTTTTATTGAATCAACATGAGATAGACCATTACAAAGCTGTTTATGATTGGGTTTCAGTCACGCAATGATACAATACCCATCCCTCCACCAGTGCACATTTCATACACCAATGTTCCAAGTTTCTCTCTCACCATCCCCTACCATCCCACCACTCCCATCCAGCCTCTTTTTTTTCTTTTTGTTTTTGAGGTCACATCCAGCAATGCTCAGGGGTTACTCCTGGCTCTGCACTCAGGAATTACTCCTGGTGGTGCTCGGGGGGATCATATGGGATGCTGGGGGGTCGAATCTGGGTCGGTTGCGTGCAAGGCAAATGCCCTACCAGCTGTGCTATCACTCTGGCCCCCCCATCCTGCCTCCATGTTAGGCACATTTTCTTCTCTCTCTCTCTCTCTCTCTCTCCTTTTGAACTTTCTTCACACCTCTTGATCACTTTCGATCACTTGACATCCCATTATTCATCGCTTTTGCTCGAGTGGGCACCAGTAACATCTACATTTGACCCTATCATGTGCCAGTGTAGCCCAATGGCATCTGGTTGCTTCAGGAATATGAAGAGCCTCAAAACTTTCGTTCAGGGTCTTGATGAAGAAGTCTGATCATCAAGTAGGTGGGCGGCCACGTGATTTTTTGACATCCTGTGGGATCCAGTCAGTAACAGCTCTAGTCCAGCAGTCATCACCAAATCGCATTACATCTCCAGCCCATCTGATTTTCGATGCCTTGGTAAATGAAACAGCATCCCTGACTCTGGAAAGCGACAGAGGTCGGAGCTCGGATTCCTTCTTTCACTTGATTGAGGTGTGATATTACAAGCATAGCTCTTTTGATTACCCTTTGGGAGACCGAATAGCATTCTCATCCTGCTTTCATAAGGATGAGAATTTAAAAGAAAGCCTTTGATTCTGTGGAGACTGAAGCGGTCATCGAAGCCCTAGCCAAACAGGGCATTCAAATCCAATACATCAAGATCCTCTGTGAGCTCTATTATGGATTCACCACCAGGATCTCACCATTCTACAAAGAAGTGATCATCGATGTCAAAAATGGGGGTTCGGCAGGGTGATACCATTTCACCAAAACTCTTCAGTGCCACCCTCGAGAACATCATGCGACAATTAGAATGAGAAGGAATGGGAGTGAAGATAGATGGTCGGCAACTACACCACCTCCGCTTTGCTGATGGCATCATTCTAATAACACTAAATATTAGGCAAGCGGCACAAATGCTGGCTGACTTTGACCGAGAATGTGGACAGATAGGTCTACAGCTGAATCTCAGCAAAACTATGTTCATGAAAAATGAACTAGTTCCAGAGGCCCTATTCACTCTCAATGGAACAAACATCTCTGAATGCAGCAGTTATAGGTACCTAGGTCGAGAAGTCAACATGATGAATGACCTAAAACCTTCGTCAAGACCCTGAATGAACGGTTTGAGGCTCTTTGTATTCCTGAAGCAATCAGATGTCATTTGCTGGAGCAAATCGATGTCAAGTGTCAAGTGAAAAAGTGCCCAGCTGAACACAAGGTGTTGGGAGGGATGATGGGTTATAGCCCTGGCCTGCCACCCCAGCAGAGCCTTGCAAGAAGCCAGAGGACCCCCCCACACCATGAGTGTCCCCATTTTCCACATCCAGATTCCCTCTCATCAGAGCTCCACCCAGCAGAAGAGCTATCACAGCCTGGCTCATCAGTGACCCACCCTGCAGCAGTCTTTTTTCTTTCTTTTTTTTTTTAGTAAATCATAAGATCCTTTAATGTAAAATTAAACCACAAAAAGCTTCGAAGAAATAGCGAAAAAGACAAAGAACCTCCGGCTCCAGGCACATCTCTTCGACTCCACTGTTCTCCCTGCATTGACATACTGCTCAGAGAACTGGGCCCTATGAAAGCAGGATGAGAATGCTATTCGGGTTTCCCAAAGAGGAATCGAAAGAACTATGCTTGGAATATCATGCCTCACTCAAGTGAGAGAAGGAATCGGAGCTCCGACCTCCGTCGCTGTTCCAGAATCAGGGGATGCTGTCTCGTTTGCCAAGGCATCGAAAATCAGATGGACTGGACATGTAATGCAATTTGGAGATAACCTCTGGACTAGAACCATTGCTGGCTGGATCCCACGGGTCGTCAAACGATCACGTGGCCACCCACCTACAAGATGTTCAGACTTCTTCGTCAAGACCATGAATGAACGGTTTGAGGCTCTTCGTATTCCTGAAACAACTAGATCCCATTGGGCTACACTGGCACGTGATAGGGTCAAATAGAAATGTTACTGGCGCCTGCTCGAGAAATCGATGAACAACGGGATGTCTAGTGATCTAGTGATGAAAAATATCCATAATGTACTCTCGTACTCTCCTGTTATGGATTCTGCTCTTCAAGAATCAACCATTAACATCTTGGTAAAATGGAAGATAAAATATTATATTTTACTTTAATATATTCTTCTTACCAGAAGAATAAAATACAACTTAACATTTCTAGTGATATTTATATTTGGGGGTGGTGGGTCACATCCAGTAGTGCACAGGGGGCTATTCCTGGATCTGTGCTCAAAAGTGACCCCTGACACTGCTGGGAGGGATCATATTCAGTGCAGGGGATTCAAACCAGAGTTCCTCTCTCTAGGCCCTAGCAAATTATATTTTTGTATAATTTTATTTGGGGATTCAAGTCCCTTTTCAATAAACACGTTGCAGCAGTCTTTTTCAAGGCCAGCCCAGGTATGCCGATCTAGAGACTCACAAACATAGGGCAGAGCTGCTACTAGCTCTCCCTGTGCCTAGCTGATCACGAGGCACCCGGGAGGGATGTCAGGTTCTAGCCCTAGCCCACCACCCAGCCGAGTCTCGCAAGAAGCCAGAGGAACCCCCCACACCATGAGGGCCGCCATTTTCCACATCCGGACTCCCTCTCCTCAGAGCTCCACCCAGCAGAAGAGCTGATTACAGTCTGACTCACACAGCCACTTTGGACAGCGCAGTTTATCAATAAATGCTCAAGTTTTGAGGTGAGTACAAGAGAATCCCACCTGCTCGGCAGAGTCTGGCAAGCTACCCCTGTCATATTTGACATGCCAAATACCAGTCACAATTACAGGCCTCATTCCCATGACTTGATGGAATGGTTTGAGGCTCTTTATGTTCCTGGAGCAGGCAGATGCCCTTGGCTATCTCGCATGTTACGGACATATTGAGATGTTACTGGTGCCCACTTTATCAAATCGATGATCTACAGGAAGACAGTGATATAGTGATACATTTTAAAAAATATTAATCAGATCAACAAGTCTTTGTTTTTGTCTTCTTGGCTTACTCTACTTAGCTGGGACCCCTCCAATTCTACTCATATTGTTGTCTTCCTTCCTCCGAAGGACAGTTTGAAGTATCTTCTGGGTCCTAATGGAAGACACAAGACTACCAGAGCATTTGGGGTCATTGTAAGCAGAGAATATCTTTAGAATAGGGAAGGGAGAAGTCATCTAACACACAAAAAAAATTTCTTACCAAGACGTAAGTTTGAAAACAGAGTAGAGGGCCTGGACAACCTTGAGGGTCATCTGGACCTAGACAGAAGGCTCATGGAGCACCACTGTGGACTTTCAATTCATGCAGTAAGTGTTTATTAACTATTATGGAGACAATAATACGAATAGTAGACTATGGAATTGAAGGCTCTTATGTATAACAAAAAATCATTTGACAACCACTTCATTTGAGTGAAAATAGTGAATACTCTTGCTAATGAGAGGGAGGTATATTTGAGACAGGTCACTTATGAATGCCTCTCTCACATCAGGCATTAAGTGAGGCATGTGCAGATAAAAATACTTCAGGAGGGGACGGGTGCTGAAACACTGTATGACCAAAACCCAAACATGAACTTTTTAATTGTATATCTTTTTATTTGTATATCTCACGGTGGTATAATAAAATACTTAAAAAAAGATAAAAAAATACTTCAGGACCAGAGAGCTAGTACAGCAGGCAGGACACTTGCCTTGCTGGTGGCTGACCCTAGTTCAATCCCTGGTGCTGCAGATGGTCCCTTAACCCCCACCAGAAGTGATCTCTGAGCACAGAGCCAGGAGTAATTCCCAAACACTGCTGAGTGTGGCCTTGAAAAACAAACAAACAAACAAATAAATGAACAAAATTGAAGAGGTCGCTCAGCAGAAAAGATGCTGTGAAGGGCAAGAGCTAAGAGGGGCCACCTCAGTGCACCTCTCTGCAGGACACATCCCTTGGGTCAGATGTTAGTACCATACCTCAGCCAATAGGAACCCATTAGAGCATCCTCTGATCTGTGCGGGGCACTCAGAGTCTCAAGGCTTAAGCCCTGCCATCAGTTCTAACAAGCTCCAAATCTACAGTACTCTAGTGTCTTCTCCTCTCCTGCCTCCTGACAACGTTCACTAAATTTGCTAAATTTGTTATTCAAGTTCCCACCATAAGTAACTGCTCAGTTGTTGATTTTCCTCTGTGTAACAGTTCAAGTCAGTGCAGCTGGGTAAAAACAACACGTCCGATACTAAGACTTCGTAAATGCGTGGGTTTGTGGACTATCTCATGTAACCCGGTATAACTGCAAAGTGCTTATAGACAAAGACTGCTCCCTCTGCTTCTTTGCAATTCCAGGAACACGGAAACTCAATAAACCATGTAGAGAAACACACTGTCTGGTTTGTGTTCTCCCATTGTATATGGACTACAGCTCTCAAAGAACTTCAAGTGAAAGCCCAATTAGCAGAGTGGCTTTCTGTTTTGGCTCGGGCTTAGTTGGGACAATGAAATGGATTGGAAAACTCAAAGCTTTTTTGACCCAACCTTAATACTAATTTCAGGCAGATTCCATGCAATGACTTGCAGCTGTGGCTGTCATTCTACAACGGGAAAAGTGTCATCAAGACCAAGAATAGTAGCAGTCTGTCATCTCTCTGTTTTTGACGTTCTCATCTAAAATGTTAATGAAGAAGTTGCTATGCACAGAATGAAAATAAAAGTCAAGAAAAGTGGGAAAGGCAGAAAGTGCAATGGTGGTATTGAAATACAAAATTTATTTTCTTGCATCGAGTACGAGCTCCATTCTGCTGAGCTCATCTGTAAATATGGAACTAACAAACACATAGAGGTGCCCAACACTTGGAAATAAAAATGCGGTAGATAGATGATTTGGGTTTCTGTTTAAAATAGACAAACAGATTTATTTATTTAAGTAGATTCTGCCCTTATTCATGCATTAATAACTGAAACTGCTTTTATTCCACACCTTTTTTTTTTTTTTCTATATCTTGCATTTTCAGTAGAAAGGACTGGTCAGCCAGGTCTAAGTCAGTACCTCAGATGAAGTCACAAGGTCTCGATTTAAAAAGAGTTTTGAATGAAAATGTGGGCAGAAGTTTATAACTGTACATTAGTATTGTTTGTGGAGCACATGATTGTTTTTAAGATAATGTCAGAATTTGACATCTGATAACTTATTTCTCAGCCAGGCTTAATAAAAAATCATGTTTAATAAAGGATCTACATGGTTATAGGCTTTTTTTGTATTTTAGGTTAATTCTTTCCACAATAATAAAACTTCCAGAAAGTGATTTTATTTATTTGCTAAACAAAATTAAAAGGGTCTCATTCATAGGGTCAGAACGTCTCTGCCTTTAAGAAAATTCTGTCAAAAATAGAAAGCCCTAAGTGGAAGCAAATTTGGCCTTAATTGCTTCTGGAGGAGTTAATGATTTCATTTATAATAAGAATGTGTTACATAAATAAAGTGAACTTGGTAAGATTAATGTCCAGAAAGAATGGAAATTGAACTAGAGAAATCAATGAATCAATAGTATTTATTGATCAATTACAATATATTGTTGCTTTGAAGAATAAAAAATGATTGCTTGCTTTTACAATCTAGTTGAAGGTACAGGAAAATAACAATTTAAGAGCACCCTATTTTATGCCTTGTGAGAAGAGACAGTGAATAACCCAAAGTTCTTCAGTAGAAATGGGGAGGATTTTTACAAGAATGAAAATTTAGATGGCCATATTGAAGGATTGGGTAGGAAGCAAAGAAATTGTGAATTTTATTTTAAAAAAACTGAAAAGAAGAGCAGCAAGATTGATGCATTGGGGAGTATTGAGGTAGCTGATTTAATGACCAGCATTTAAAACACTTTTTTGTTCGTTTTTGGGGCACACCTGATTATGATTAGGGGTTACACCTAACATTGTGCTCAGGAGTCACTCCTAGTAGTGCTCCAGGGACTACTCTTAGATGCCTTGGATCCAACCTGGGTTGGCCATAGGCTTCTATCTGCTGTGATATCACTCAGGCCTTATAACCAGAATTCTTACAGAGAAGTAAGATGAAACAAATTGAGAATGGTGTATCTACATGATGAAATGCCTTGCCAGTCATGTTTGCAGAGTAAGGAAATAACATTTAGGGAATATTGCTTTGGCAACAGTTTCCCGGATGGGTGGACAGATGTTCTCAGGCTTTGGGGGCAAAACCGGAAATAGCTGAAACATCTCCTATCAAAGAAACCAAAAGTAAATAAAATTGTAGGAATTCATGTATGCCAAGATGCTGCATGGAGCTGTCATTTGGGGGAACAGTTTGCTAATTCTACTCAGGTCGTATAATAGGGCATCAAGTTTAATGGCAAATTTAGTCAAGACCTCATTCATAAATGATTTCTCTTCATTGCTTCCACTTCAACACTGTCACTGAGTACTGACTCCCATTCTGTCTGCTAAGAATTTATATTTAAATTCATTTTAGAATCAATCCTTCTCTACAGAAAGAACAAGGCCCATTCAAGGGCATGGCCAAAGGCTGCACGGGGCCTAAGTCTCTCATTTCAGCTCTCTTTATGGTAATGAAGGCCTAGTGGTAGAAGAAGTTACAGTTATTTATTTAATTAAATTTTATTTACGCACCATGCTATAATATGGCCACAGTTCTTACAATAATACTGTGAGAGTTTAGGCATATAATGAATGTCCAGCACGGCACTTACCGCCAGAGTGTTTGCTTTCCCCACTAAAGTCTTGAAATCTCCTTCTACCCTCCTCCATCCTGTGAGACACCCCATTGGTAAACACAGTTCTTAGGTTGACTCTCAGGTCATTGCTAGAGGCCATTTGCTATTCTCTTACTATGAAGAAGCTACTTTTATCAAAGCTTTTTGATGAAATAGTCATTCTTTTTCTTAGCACTTTGAACCCAGATTTATTGGGCATTGCTACCATCTAAATCATGGCAGTGACACCTTTCCGTTTGTGCTGCTACCCCTAAAATATATCACTGTCCTTCACATTTTTATTTGTATACATATGTTTATAATTATGGACTTTGTTATGTGAATGCTCATTTTTTAGTGACAATAAAAAGAGCAAATAAAATCTGCAATGGTAGAAATTCAGCATATAAATTGGGCTTATTTATGTACGTGGTTGAAACCTGCCACAGCTGGCTAAGAAGCCCAAGTGTGAGCAGATCCCTTGGAACCAACATCTCTAGCTGCTATACTTAATCACGGCATGCTTTCATCCAGTCCCTCCATTAATTACATAAAGGTTTTCGCTGAAATGTGGCTACTAATTTTCTGTCTTCCCTGATGTCAATCAGATGTTCTTTCAACTAATCAGAACGTGTTTCATCTTAACATCTTTAACAAATGGGTTTAATAATCAAGGAAAATCTTACTGGGAAGGCTTTTGAAAGAGACTAGCAACAGATTTTCAAGTTTCCTAACTGTATAAGTTATGCACTTGTAAGCTAAAACCTATTGCTTCTGGCATCCAAATAATAAAACAACAAAACATTTCCAATCATTTGCTTCCTCAGCTTTCTCTAGACAGCTGAGTGTCTTTCAGAAACAGGGTGATTTGTAAAACGTTCTCTAGCTCTCTGCTGTACTGTCAAGTTACACTGAAGGTAAAGTGCTCTTGCAGCTGAAACAGTTTGTATTAAAAGATGCAGCTCTATGGCTTTCTTACTGATAAATCCTTGTTTCATTTTGGAATTATATTGGATGTTATTGCTGAATGGTATTGAATATTATTATTGAAACCCTTGTTTCATTCTTGATATACTGAATGTTATTATTGAATGTTATTTATTATATTAAATATATTTGAATTGTGGAGTCTTTTTCTCATCACCAAGGAGAAATATGTTGAAATTTGGCAGTCATTTGTGCATTTGAAGACTATAAGTTTTGTTAGAAAAAAATGATACAGATCCTCTAAGCTATGATGCATAGTAACCACAGCAAAACACACTTCATAGAACTCAGGCAGGCAGCAAACTTCAGTTAGAGCCTGTCATTGGACAGTGAACCCCAGGACTTACTGATTAAGGGAACCAGTGTCAATCTTCATGTCAGATAATAGCATATTTTATCTATCCTTTATAAGTGAAAACAAATAGAAATAAGAATCGAAGTACTTTTCTATACTCCAGCAGACTGTCTTTTTCTCTACAGACTTCATTGGTTAGAACAGTTTTAGGTTCACTGGACTCATTTGATACCCCTGGCTCTGCTTCGAACATGAAGTGTTTCAGGTTGCCAACATTTGAAATGTGCTTTAATGGGAAACAAGGAACAATGGACCATAATTTGGTTAAAATAATGTCATGACATAAATGGTATCTCCTCAATACTATATCTCAAGAAATTTTCTATTTTTGTGCATTTTTTTTTTTTTTTTTTTTGGGTCACTCCCGGCAATGCTCAGAGGTTTCTCCTGGCTCTGCACTCAGGAATCACTCCTGGCGGTGCTAGGGGGACCATATGGGATGCCGGGGATCGAACCCAGGCCAGCATAGGCCAGCCACGCGCAAGGCAAACACCCTACCCGCTGGGCTATCGCTCCGGCCCCTTTGTGCATATTTTTAATTTCAAAGTGAAAGTCCAATGTCCCTGCTCTGTACCCCTTTTATCATTGGCAAATTGGAAGCAAAATAACTTCCTGCCACATTTTCACTGTCATGTGCTCACAGAGTATAATTATTTCATTGGCAAGAAATATATCAACTGAAGATAACCAGAAAAAAAATATCGTCTGCAGATAAATTATTTAGAGAAACAGAACTGATCATTTTATAGTTAATTCTAAAATTGACTGATAAGGAACACAACTATTCAACTGCTACGTCCAATTTTGTTCAACTATTCAAGTGCTACCCGTCCATCCTAAATATTCAAACCAAATATTCATCCTAAAACAAGTTGTTGATTTTCATCACTGCTGTCTTTTTTTTAAATTAAATCATGATTAAATTTTTTAGTCAAAATACCTGAAAAATATCCTTCTTCCCCATCTTGAGTCACTTTCTGAGGCACACATTCTGATGGTACATTCAAAAGTGATTTCTGATCATTACAGAGCAAACCTGAATTAGGTGTTTACCTCAGTGATAGTCCTGCCTCCTCAGGAGCCCCTGGCCAATCACTGCAGCCTACTCAACCCTGTGACCTCTTTCTTAAGGGAATCCCTCCCAACTGCCCTCTTTCTTCTTACTACAGGAATCCTAGTTGTTCTATCAGTTGCATACTGGGTCAGCACTGAAAGCTTTAGTTCCCAGGGTTGAATGCATCTTATCATTTCACACACACACACACACACACACACACACACAGAGCATTGCATTCATATCCATTTTATTTTGTCACCTTGGTTGTAAGGCAGTCTGAGAATTAGTTTGACTGGTTTTGGAGGAGAAAAATGAGTTTTAGAGCTGGAAAGAACCTTCCACTTAATTGAAAAGTTCAGTTCTCTAATTTTCTGAGGTACATGAGGTAGTTCCATTAATTTCATACAATTTTAAAAAATAGAGACATTCCATTTCCTCATCTCCACCAAACTCTTCAAAGGAAGCACAATATGTACAGATTTAAAGAGACATTTTGAGAATATTGTATTTATTAGTATAACCCAAAATATATTACTAGTTCAAACACTGAAAATGCAACTACATTATTGAATACAGAGACCTGAAAGAATGAAACTAGCTCTCTCTCTCTCTCTATCTCTCTCTCTCTCAGGATCAGTCATTTCTCACATTTATTTAGAGTTCCCAGTGTTTGCAATGCACTGATTCACCAGGTGTAATAGAAGAACTTCTACTATTGTTCTCGAGAATTCTTGATTCTTGGGCTCCATGTTTTTATGTAAGTTCATGGGAGGGATGAGTCTAATGACCTGCTTCTGATAAATAGAATTCAAGCAGTGCAGTATGACGTCACTTCCTATGACAAGGTTTTGAGAGGAATGTGACTTCCATTCACTGCACTTTCTTTCTCTGGTTTTCCTGTTTACCCTGAAGAAGTCAGCTGAGAATGTGAGCTGCCAATAAAAGCACCTACAGGCCACAAGCCCAAGAGGGACCCACAGTTAATAGCCCAGGGACAACTTAATCTGCCAATAAACAGCAACAAGAAAATGACAATGAGTGAACTTGGAAAAAGAATTTTCCCAGTAGAGCCCCCACAACCACTGTTTCATTTCTGGAAGAGACTCAGAGAAGGAGTTAAGCTGTACACAGATTCCTAACCTACTGAAACAGTGATATAACAATGTTGTTTTAAGGCACTAAGGTTTGGAATAACGTATGCAGTGATTGATAGCTAATACATCCAGGAGTCAACTGTGAAGGTACTGGATTTTTTTTAACATCTCACCCTTGCAATCTCTGGATGCTTTTAAATTAGACAGAGAAGGCAGGTGAAGGAAACAATACATTTTCCCCATGAAGTCAATAAATTCAACAGATAAGTAATGAGGATAATACCTCCAATATGGTAGCCTGTATAATAAAATCAGTTTTGAACTTGGGTTTGTTACAGTGTAAAAACAAACGCAGACTTTTAGAAAGTGAGTTTTAAGTGAAATGTTTGTGGAAATCATGGAAAATGACACATGTAGTGGAAAGAGCCCAGATTTTAAAATTAGTCTGTGGAGTCTGGTTTCCTCATTGCAAAACTGGAATAATAATCTGTAGTTCATAGATTCTAAGTGACATGGAAATTAAGTTCAAGGTCGAAGAATGCTTTTTAGTTTTCCTTATGACAGGTTATAAAAGTTGAGGCCCTGAGATTTGAAGAGACTTTATGCACCTGGAGAAGACAGGAGCCAGGAACTCCTTCTGATCTTTCATAACCCAAACTACTGAGGTGTGGAATGACAGAGTTTGAGCTCTGAATCATTATCTCTGGCTCCCACCACATCACAAAAGGAGCCCAATTCACCAGTTCTGCATGGCTTACTCCCAAGAAGAGTTCTCTTTAGGGCTCCTGTTAAAGCCAATCACCCTAGTGGAGCTTTAACACACTAAGAACAAAGGCTTATTACAACGATACATGGAAGAAGAGTGGCACTTCTTTAGATAAATCCACATTTAGAAAAATATCTTCCTAAACGCAGTCTTTCCTCCACCCTCTATCCTTCATTTTGACATTGATAGAGAAGCTTTCAAGAGAGAGGCATAGCTCAATTAGATGAAGCTACTAATTTGAAGGAACAATACATAATGAATGGCACTTACATGTGGTGATTGCCGTTGCAAATGTCTTCTACCATTTTTCTCCCTGAAATATTTTATCTTGTCTTCCTTTCTTTTCATTTTGTGTAGTTAAGGGTTTGTGTGTGTGAGTGTGTATGTATGTGTATGTGTGTGTGTGTGAGAGAGAGAGAGAGAGAGAGAGAAGCAGAGACAGAGGGACAGAGACAGAGGGACAGAAAGAAAAGAAATATAGTATTTTCTTGGAATACAAGGCATAGAAAAAATGAGAAAGATGAAGAACCCTTTGGTTATTTCCAAGGGATTGTCTCTTCCCCTTTGTATGTTCAAACCTAGGTGAAAAAAACCAGAATAATGCACGCCATTACTCCCATCTTCTTGAGAGCCATGAACATAGGACACAACCATGCTGCTTCTGCTTATGGCTTTTCACAGAGTCTTGTGCAAAGAACACAAGTTCACAGACTCACTTTCTGTGCTTTACATAAAACTGTTCAGAAAATATGTGAACTTACAAATAACTTTTTTGCACATGCTTACATGTTTTTTAAAACAAAATCAGGTGCTGTAAATAATCAATGTGTTTCATATAAGGTCATTTGTAAATAATAAATGCTTAATAAAAAGGAATACATGAAACTGTATAGAATTGATTGAGCTTTCATCCTTTTCCTTCCATGTGAATTGGCAAGGCTGTGTCCTTCACAGTGTCTCAACCAAATAGAATTTGACCAAGAGAGGAAAAAAGAAAAATTTTCTTATATATGTACATGTATATTCTACATGTCCTAAGCAAAACATGCTTTGCTTTTTTAAAATATTTTATTATACCACTAGTGAGATATACAATTATAAAGATGTTCATGTTTGAGTTTCAGTCGTAACAGTGTTCCAGTACCCATCCCTCCACCAGTGCCCATTTCCTACCACCAATGTCCCGATTCCCCTCCCCCTAGCCTGCCTCTATGACAGGTTATCTATTTTCTCTCAAAAAAGAAAATTTATGAGTCTTTTTTTCCTCTTTAGAGTCTAGGTCACATTGTAGAAAACTACAGCCGAAAAGAGAGGAGATTCCTGATGTATTGTGGGGGGTCCTGGCAGTGATTCACTAACTGGGATCAGAAGCCACAGTGTGGTCTTTGGAAGATTCTTTTGCTAGCAGTCGAGGTCAAACTCTAAAGCTGTTCACAGTCTCCATAGCTGTTGTCTTGCTTGAGCCATAAACCCCTCTCACCTGTGCCCCCTAGATGCCTTCTCAGCCTCGCTGTGTTACCTGATTGCAACCTATGCTGCCCGAAGTGGCCAGATTGTCTTTACAGAGTAAAAGGAGGTATCTTGCCTTCTACTTACAACTCTTAGTTCTCCTTGCTCGCTTGCGCTTGTGTTTTTTTTTTCTACCTCATCTTTGTGGGTTCCCCCCCCTCTGTCCTCCTTGTCTCCTTGTCGGATCTTATTTTCAGTTTTCAAAGAAAAAGTTCAGTCTGGGTGATTTTGCTTTATTCTTCTTACTTCTACTGAGGCCATGCTTCATGCTTATCTAGCTCTCTCAAGTTACCCATAAGTTGGCATGTAACAAATATTAGTTGAAGTAGATGAATTAATGAAGCTAAGTCTAATTTGCTCCATGTCACACTTTAACATAAATATCAAGTTTTAAGCAAAAGTTGTTCCAAGTGATTTTTGAACAGGACACCTCTCCCAATAGTCTCACATATCTCATTTCTATTTACTTTTAGCCCTCTGATTATTTAGCAATTCTGATTTTTGTTGTTTACTTATTATCTTTGCCTTAAGAATTTAAGTTCTCTGATGACAGGAACTATATTGAGCTTCCTCAGCAGTTATCTTCAGAGTGAGCCAGATGATATAATGCCCAGCTCTTCATTGGTCTACAGTGAGTATTTATCACTGTATCACTGTCTCACTGTCTTCCCGTTCATCATCGATTGACTCGAGCGGGCACCAGTAACATCTCCATATGTCCTGTCTCATGCTAGTAGAGCCCAAGGGCATCTGCTTGCTCCAGGAACATAAAGAGCCTCAAACCATTCCATCAGGTCATGAAATAAGGTCTAAAATTGTTACTGGTATTTGGCATATCAAATACAACATGGGTAGCTTGCCAGGCTCTACCGTAGCTTGCAGGTAGCATACTCTTGTAGTCATCTCTAAATCCAGCATTAATTGATGAACCGCGCGGCGCGCAAGCAGCCACTCGAGCCAGACTGTGATAAGCTGGTCTGCTGGGTGGAGTTCTGAAGAGAGGGAAGTCCAGATGTGGAAAATGGAGGCCCTCCTGGAGTGGGGGGGGTTGTCTGGCTTGTTGCACAGCTCTGCTGGGGTGGCGGGCCATGGCTAGAACTCACCATCCCTCCCAGGCGCCTCGTGAGCGGCTGGGCACAGGGAGAGCCAGTAGCAGTTCTGCCCCATGTTGTGAGTCTCTGGATCAGCATACCTGAGAGGGATTTAAAATAGACTGCTGCAGGGTGGATCTCCATGAGCTGGACTGTGATAGGCTGGTATGCTGGGTGGAGTTCTGACGAGAGGGAAGTCCGGATGTGGAAATGAAGGCCCTCATGGAGTGGGGGGGTCGTCTGGTTTGCTGCAAGGCTCTGCTGGGGTGGCAGGCCAGGGGTAGAACTTACCATCCCTCCTGGGTGCCTCGTGAGCGGCTGCACAGGGAGAGCCAGTAGCAGCTCTGCCCCATGTCTGTGAGTATTTATGATGTATGCAATATATGTATATAATTGTCATCTGCTCCTTTTGCTTAAATATGTGATTAAATATTAGTGATTAGTTGACTCAGTATTTCTGGTCTGTAGGATTGTATGAGGAGTATATTAAAGACACATCCAATAGAATGCATTCCCATTCAGATACAAGTCAAGTACAATTTAGTGCTAAACCAAAACTTTCTGTTTCCATAGCTTAAGTGAGTGTTTGAATCTCCAGCCTTGGAATTCACAAACCAGTGTCACTTGAGGTCACCTCTTCAGGCATTCTTCATGTATCCTAGGCAACAATAAGTTTGTTTTGCTTTTGTTCTTACAATAAAAAGGAGACCCTGACTTATGTTTAGACATTGTCTATTTTATGCAATGAAGTTGGTCACTTAAAAACTTTAAGTCCATGGCATGGGTAAGGTGAAATCTCAGAAGTAAGGAGTTTGACCTTAGAAGGTGTCAGGCAAACCGAGAGGTGGAGGACAGTGTGCATATGCCTACCTTGTCAGCAGTGCTTTAATGGTTCAAGATCATCAGAGCTCAGGTGACGGAGGAGGCCTGATTAGGCCTGGATGGAACCCATGAACTGCTTCCTGAATTCCCACTTCCTGAATTCTTTAGAGTTTCCTTTGACTTAGTCTAAGTGTTTCCTTTCTCTCTTATTAAAAGGAAAGAATCTGGTTGGTTTAAGTATTTGTGCTGGAAAAAATACGTCAACATAATAAAAATAACACCATCTATTGGTCTATTTGTCTAATATTTTGTAATGGGAGGATGTGGTCATTCATGAGAGTCCTAAGATGATGGGAAGTTTAAAACTGTACTTTTGGACATGAAAAATGAGTCTAGCAAGACAATCTGTCTCAAACTCTGTCCAAATACAACTTGATATTTTTTGACCTAAATATCATTTCGTAGACCCCCTGAAAGAGACACAGAGGTGAAACTTCACTGGATGACACTTGGCTATTTACTCTTTTTGAGCAACTTGGGTGAGTCTCATGCCAGGAGAGAGATGCCACATAAAAAATTGAGAATTTTTCAGGCCATAAAGAGAGTATAGTATGGGGAAGGTACTTACCTTGCACATAGCTAACCGGGTTCCATCCCTGGCACCCCATATGGTTCCCAAGCACCACCAGGAGTGATTCCTGATTGTAGTGATATAAGTAAGTCTTGAACACTGTCGAGTGTGGCTTCCAAATAAATAAATAAAAACTTGAGACTTTTTCATTAAAAGATAGCAAGGCCATGGAGGTAATATCAGGACGTGTCCCTGGGAACATGTAACCAGAGGATTAGAGTAGAATTGAAAAGGTCATTTCAGAGGAAAAGAATGAAAGAAATTTAAGATCCTGAAGTGAAAAGTTTATACAGTAGAAATAGCCACCAACTACAAAAGGATGGCCTATTTTTCCCAGTGTAGGGACAGGGTGTGTGGGCACAATTACCATCATCAAAGGGTTGTTCCATGCGTCACTAAATAAAAAGTGGCTCTGGATCCACAATTGCCTATTATTAGAAATGTAATAGTCGTATCTTATTTTAAAACCTGCTTTTAATCTATTGCCACCTGTAAAACTAGACTAAACAGATCAAATGTTAAGGCTATCTAAAAATACCCTGAGCAGGAACATAATTAGGGTTCTAATTAAGATTATCACTTAGTAGGTTGTATAGACAAGTCTGAGGAGATAAGTGCCTATCAGTGACATTAAGTTCTGAGTGCTTTTGATATTTGTGGGTCCAAGCATGTGGGGTTTGGATTCTAGAGATATTATGTTGAACAAGGTTTTAAAGTCAAGGAATGATTGCAGTTTATTTTCATTTAAAGAATATTCTAAGTGCATTGATTTCAACAGCATACTAAACAAGTTCCTAAATCATAAGAAAATTGAACCATAAGTCATATGCTCTCTGTGTTTTCAGAGACCACTGGAAGTGGACAGATAGTAAGGGAGAACATGAAGTACTTTGATTAGCATCCAAGGCTACCGGATTTGTGTCCTATGTTGTTTATTAGAACAGTGTGCAATCCCGTGATTTGGTTAAATATCCTGGAAGCTACTCTCTGTGCAGAGGACAAAAAGTAAACATTTTCAGATAAAGAATACTTGTTTTTTTGTACTGCCAAGGAAACTCTGTATTATAATGAAAAAATATGTGCGCATTACTACATGATAATTGGTATTTGTACAGTAAATGATCTTGTGGTCATAGAACTGAGAATTTCAAAATAGCTGAATTAGGGCAGGAGATAGAGCACTTGACTTGCAGATATGAGGCCCAGAGTTTAATCCCCAGCACATGGTGGAGGAATTTACAGTTGAAACTTACCTTAATATAAGAAGATCTTTGAGGTTGCTTATCTGGTTCCCTTCCATTTTCATTCTGAAAATTACTTTCAGGCAGATCAAAAGGGCTAGTTTATTATATTTTTCTTCAATTATCGCTGGGCTCATCATTTCTTGAGATTAGAGATGGTTATTAAGTGTCTTAGTTTTAATGATGATGTAGGCTTCTAAGGGAGACTCAGTTCCTATGCTCTGTAGCCCCAACTGTCAAGGATGTTAACCAGACCAAACTGTGTTTTTATGCTGGGCAAGTGTTCTCTCTGGAAATAGTAAATCTAACAAGCTCCTATCCCCCAAATGGATCTCAGAGATATCCTATCTCCTTCTCCCACAAACCAACTCCATTATTATCAACTCACAGTGTCACTATAGTTCTTCAGACTATATATATATATATATATATATATATATATATATATGTATATATATAGTATATATATATATATATATATATATATACATACGGCCCAGATATGCTGATATGCTGATCCAGAGACTCACAGACATGGGGCAGAGCTGCTACTGGCTCTCCCTGTGCCCAGCCGCTCACGAGGTGCCCGGGAGGGATGACGTGTTCTAGCCCTGGCCCACCACCCCATCAGAGCCTTGCAACAAGCCAGACGACCCCCACTCCATGAGGGCCTCCATTTTCCACATCCGGACTATCCCTCATCAGAACTCCACCCAACAGACCAGCCTATCACAGCCCACCTCGCGCAGCTGATTTGGCCCACGCGGTCATCAATAAATACTGGATTTAGAGATAACTACAAGAATATGCTACCCACACGGCAGAGCCTGGCAAGCTACCTGTGTCGTATTTGTTATGCCAAATATCAGTAATAACTCATTCCCATGACCTGATGTAATGGTTTGAGGCTCTTTATGTTCCTGGAGCAAGCAGGTGCCCTTGGGCTCTACTTGCATGACACAGGACATATGGAGATGTTACTGGTGCCCGCTCGAGCAAATCGATGATGAATGGGAAGACAGTGATATAGTGACAGTGATATATATATATATATATATATATATATATCTGCCATATGATCCAGCAATTCTTATTTTGGGTATATATCCAAAGGAAACCAGAAAAGTTTATTAAAAAAGCCTTTGTACTCCTTTGTTCTTTTGCAGAATATTTCATAATAGTCAAGATATAAAACTAATCATTGAACCATTGATTAGGAAACAACACGATCAGAAATCAATCAATAAAGAGTACACACATACACAATGTAATATTAGTTAATTATGAAAGACAAAGAAACTATGTTGTGACAACATAAATGGTGATGGAAAACATTATACCAAGTGAAATAAGAGAAATATAAACACTTTATGATATCCCTTACATGTGCAATATAAAAAAGTCTAACTTGTAGAATCACTTGATCTTAGCCAAAAGGCCGAGACTCTCACACATGGGGCAGAGCTGTTCCTTGCTCTCCCTGTGCACAGCCGTTCATGAGGCAGTCGGGAGGCATGGCGGGTTCTAGCCCTGGCCCACCACCTCGGCAGAACCTCACAACAAGCCAGACCACCCCTCCTCACTCCACGGGCACCGCCATTTTCCACTTTTGGACTTCCCTCTCATCAGAACTCCACCCAGCAGACCAGCCCATCACAGCCCGATCACCGACACCCACCCTGCAGCAGCATTTTCCTCAATCCGCCCAGGTATGCTGGTCCAGAGACTCTCACACCATGGGGCAGAGCTGTTTCTTGCTCTCCCTGTGCACAGCCGTTCATGAGGCAGTCGGGAGGCATGGCGGGTTCTAGCCCCTGGCCCACCACCTCGGCAGAGCCTCACAACAAGCCAGACCACCCCTCCCTCACTCCATGGGCGCCCCATTTTCCACTTTTGGACTTCCCTCTCGTCAGAATTCCACCCAGCAGACCAGCCCATCACAGCCTGGCTCGTGCGGCCGCTGCTGGCTCGCGCGTTCATCAATAAATGCTTTATTTGGAGGTGTTTAAAAGAGTTTGCCTCCAGCTCGGCAAGCCTGGCAAGCTTCTCGTGTTGTATATGATATGCCAAATTCCAGTAATAATTATATTAGGTCATTCCCATGACCTAATATAATGGTTTGAGGCTCTTTATGTTCCTGTAGCAAGCCGATGCCCCTGGCTCTACTGGCATGAGACAGGACATATGGAGATATTACTGTGCCCGCTCTAGCAAATAGATGATCAACGGGAAGATCTTGATCGTGATCGTGAACTTGTAGAATCATCATGGTTATATGGGTTGGGATGACTGAGCATTTTGTAATGTATTTGTTGGGAAAAGAAACTTTTAATTGGGATATTTTTATTCTGGATATGCAATGTGCATCATTGTGATTATAGTCAGAATATTGTATTATATACTTCAAAGTTGCCATGAGACTAAGTCTTAAATGGTATTACCACAAAATGAAATGATAGCCATATGGCATGTTATAGGGATTAGTTAAAATTATTGCATCAGCCATGTACTTACCTAGGACCATCTATGTCCTTACAACTTTTCACACCTCCTTATTCTTCAACTTGGAATGGTTCATTTAGAGGCAAGTAGGACAATTATGCTCATTGGTTGAATTCTGAATTATTTGGTAAACTCTAACTTTTTTGCAGATTCTGCCTCTGGGAAAGAAGACTTTAGGAGCATTTAGAGTAACATATATACACACATGGTTTAAAGTTATATAAAACATTCATATTTTTCCCTTAGACCTTGTCATTAAGTTGTCCCCATATGTTTGGACATGCTCTAAACATAATTATAGTTAACAGAAGTTACTCTGATGATGTTCAGTATGAACCTTAGAAAAGGCATGTCTAGCATTTTGTCTGTGGACATAAATAGAGAACTAAGATTAAAAAGGAAATGTAAAGAACTTTTCATTTTTGAAAGGTTTTATTGCGTTAAAACATTTGAAGGTAATATAAAATGCTGAATTTTTTAATTTAGTGTGTATGCGTTATGTTTATGTTTGTTATAGCAACTTTTCTATGGTACATATTTCAAAATTAAGAAATAGAATTTTAAATTCTTTGGTCAGTTATTTTTTAATTGATTAATTAAAGACCTAACCTCTATATAAATGGTTAAATGGTACTTATGCCATACCTAGATTTTCTTAAGAAGCATGGTATGTAAAAGACCTCCCCATGCGCAGTGTTTTCTATACTATGTAACTTTTGATTTACTTATTTTTGCCTACAAGAGAAAATTTTCAGCCAGATCACTTGTATCACTAGTCTTCCAGTTGTTCATCAATTTGCTTGAGCGGGCACCAGTAACATCTCCATACGTCCTGTCGCATGCTAGTGTAGCCCAAGGGCATCTGCTCCCTCCAGGAAAATGAAGAGGCTCAAACCATTCCTTAAGGTCATGAGAATGAGGTCTATAATTGTTACTGGTTTTTGGCATATCAAATATCAAATATCAGCTGAGATCAGATGACAGTATTTATGGAGTATTTAAGAATATTCTGCATAAATCATGGACCAGGAAGATTTGTCAGTGGTTGGAATCTACTGTAAATGTGTGGGAGTCTGTGTTAGGTATGACAAAGGAGAGACCAGAGAGCTAATAATTGTTGGAAATGGTAATGCCAGCCTAGAACTGAGCATTGAATGTAGGTAAAAGGACATACATAATAACCTCTAAGTGTATGTATTATAAGCCACAATGTATAAGAGAAGGGATTTAACAGAATTTAAGAGATAAATTTAAAAAGAAAGAGAAGAAAAGAATATCCTGACTATTGAACTCCTGATAAAGCAAGTACCTCTCTTCCCGATCTCCTTTTCTCCCTCCTTCTCCTGTTCCAAGATCATTACAATGGTAATGTATCTTTTTAAATAAGTAAATATTCATGAAGCATTTGAGTGGATAATTCAACAAAATAAGAATTTTCATGTCAAACAAACCCTCAGGAGATTTTAAGCTCAAAAAGGAAGAATGAGTATACTCTATACTAGGATAAGATGCTAGGGAGCTTGCTTGCTCTGATGTCAGTTTATGAAGTATATAGCAGAATAACCCATTTTTTGATGAATTATGAGCACTCTTTTACACTTGTCTTAGTTTAGAGAGACTTCTAGTTCTGCCTAATTATGTTTGCTTAAGCCTCTTATGAAGCAATTCACTGCATCAGTGTGGGAGTGGGACTACTCGTAGGGCCAGATTCCCAACATGAAGTATGAATCTATTAAGGTGAGAACTAAGATTTCAGAAGAGGAACTGGGGCAAAAATTGCTTGTTGCTCATTTCTCAAAACTGCACTTTCATGTGAAGAAATGATAAACTCATCTTTGCAGCAAAGATATTGGAATGGAATTGAAGTGGCTAGATAGTCCTGTAAATTCATTCCTAACTTCCATAAAGCAAATCTTAAAGAAAGAAGCTGTTGTCCTGAGATGGATTAGCGCTAGTGCAATTAACTGAGTCTACAATTTGAGTGCCACATTCTCAATTATATTCCTGTTATCTCCGAATGGTTTAGAACCACCTGAACAAGGCTGATTTCCTGCTGGTTCTCGAGGGTATCTAACCAGTGGCACGAAACTGGAGGAATCCCACATAGGCAATCAATGGCCTGATACTCCCTTTATGTTCTTGAGTTGATCTTTTCCATTGCTCCTATTTTAGAAACTGAAGCAGTTCCCATATGTCTTTAACTTATCCTGAGCGAAGAGTATTTTGCCCACAGAAAGACTCTTTTGAATGACACAATTCTGCATTCAAACTCATATATGCATGACTTCCATGGTAAAGACAAAGAAAGTAATAACAAGATACAAAGAGCTGAGAGCACGAGGCTCTTAAGCTTTGTGACATTAGTTTTAATTCATTAACAGTAATGATTGTATTGTCCCCATTATCATTAAGGTTAGGCTAACAAAATATCCATAATTCAGTCTCCTGGTTCTGATTTTTCATATCAACTCAAAGTTGATCTCATTTATAAATGTGTCAACTGATATTTCTATGATAAGTGATAGAAATAAAATATTCTCTTTATAACCTATTCACTTAGATTGATACAATCGTTGTCTTGACAGACAAAGTGGCAGAAGCAGCTGAAGAGGAAAAATAAAGGGATGGTTTTTGAGCTCCACTCTTGTCTTTGGATGTAATTTTGTCCCTACATAGAGTACATGATATGGAAAGCTGCATTAGTGCCCAAAGCGGATGATGATCTCTAAAGGACAGGGGGAAGCATTGAGATGATACAGAGAAGCCAGTAGTAGTTTTCAGTATATTGGCAGAGTTTTTGTGGTTGGATTTACAAGGGTGACTTATTTTTTTTCTGAAAAGAGAGCAGTAGGTCGAGGAAGTTTCTGCTGTAGACTAAAAGCAGAAGTTAGCTGCAATTCTATTGCATTAAGTTGCTGAACTTATGAAAAGGGGGATGTGATTATGAGGGACTCCTAATCACTTCTATCCAACAGAGGGTCTCTCCAGCATATTTGTCATTTCATTGCATGATAATGCAGTTGGAATAAACTGCATTGTGGATAGATGACAACTAATTAATTCATGTTAAGGTTTCTTTTATGAATATTTAGTAGTCTTGAAATTCATGTCCGGGGACTGGTTCCTCTGAACAGCCCCCACCACACCCCACACTGACTCAGAAAGCACCTTAGAGGTAACTTGTGCCTGTAATGACAAGTGGAGAGAATTGCCAGCTACATGAAAAAGGACACAAAATAATCTCCACCTACCAGTCAGAGGCTGCTCCATCAGATTGGGAGAACAATAGAGAGAATGAAGATGATCCTGTTAAATGTGATCCGTTTTGAGCAATTGCTAATCAATTCAGGGACACCTCCTCCTCCTCCTCCTCCTCCTCCTCCTCCTCCTCCTTCTTCCTCCATCATCTGTCTGCGTCTGTGTAGCTCTGAGTACAGCATTGAGAATACTTCGTCCAAGGGTGTCATTTTAATCTAAATGTCTCAAAAAGTATTGGGGAGAAAAAGTTCTCTTTTACCTTCAACTCCAAAATAAAATTGATGTGAGGCACAGAAAAAAATGTTACTCCCAAAGTACTTTTGATGTTTATTCTTAAAAAACCACCATGATGTTGATGATATTTCAGGGGTAAAAACTTAGGATTGCAATTGCCAATTCTAATTTAGACTTTTTTCCCTTATGATTTAGGCACCTATCATAAATGTGATTTTAACGTCTTGGAGTCTATTTTACTTGTGTAGTAAGGTAATATGAATAAGCAAGGGAATATCTGCAGCTATCTTTCCAATAGTACATTGCTTCTGTGGATAGACAGTGCTATTTAAGTGAACGAAGACAGAGTTTAAAGTGTGCAATGTTAATTTAACCCTAAACTCCTGTTAGGATTAGTGGCAATTCCTATACAGGAAATGAACCCTGCAAGCATTGACCTTTGCACTCCATAGAAGCCAGAAATACACAAAAACATTCCTCAAGTTACATAAACCTTGAGTGTGAGGCAGGAGGGAAGGTTTTCATCATGCCCTTCCCATCCGTGAGTGTGTTTTGTGTGTGTGTGTGTTTGTTTATTGTGACTTCTCCCACTTCTGCTCCAGCCATAGTAACACCACACAGCATTGCTTGCAGATGTTCTCTAAGAATAAATCCTGAATTATAAATAACTAATGTCATGGTAACATAATGGCCATGTGTTGCTCCCCAAAAAGTTCTTGACTGCATGCATTTGGTTGATACATCATATTGCAGCTCTAGGTTTTCTTGCTCTTAATAGCTCTTACTGAAATATGTTTATTAAAATAGATTATTTATTCTGTACAGCTTCTTACATTATGGGTTTTGCTATTTGTATGCCAATGTTTTAAACCTTTTCCTGTATTTTAGTTATTTTCTATACAATGGCAGAAAAGATCCAGAGGATGATCAGATACAGGTATGTTTGCATGTCACCTTTTGGATGAGACCATGTACTGGGAGCTAGACCTGAAACAGTCAAAGTCTGCATTTGTCTTTTCTATTGTTGAAATTCATCTATGGTGAGCATGAGTAGTATTATTTATTCATCAGACAGGTCAGCTAATGTTTTAAACTGCTACTGGTAATCCAAGCTTCTATTATATTATTAAGGTTAGCAAATACTTTTGTTTTAATTCTATCATTTTTGAGTAAAAACATATAATTGTTAAGCATTATACTACTCCTAGGGCAATCATTTGTTGTTTAGCTGAAATGCTGGGGCATGGATTTGGCATGCACATTTGGTATGTTTGATGTACTAATGATTCTCATTTTTGACATTCGAATGATCTTGCTTTTGGCCATTAAATTCATTATAAGTTGGTTATAATACTTTTAGAAGCACCCCAAACTTACGAAAGCTTTCTTCTTTCTAGTATAACAAAATATTCCAGATTTATTTTAAACATTTCCTGAAATCCCAAATCTGAACTAGTTCAAGCAGCCAATAGTTAGAGCAACCCTTTAAAAAAGTTTCCTGGAGCTGGGGTGGCCACTTTCCCTCTCCATTTTGTCTGAGCCTGGTAGCTCCACCCGGAGCTACCCTGGGGTGACCAGTCACAGCATGCAGAGCCTCAGACGCAGCTGGGGGAACTGGAACTCGGATCTCCCCTAGCTCAGCTGACCATGAGGCTCCCAAGAGGACAGATGGGTTTTGGGAGTGGGCCCATCACCTCTGGGGGTCCCAGAAGCAGCCGGATGAGACTCTACCACATGAGCTGCCATTTTCGCTATCTGGATGCTGACCATGAGGCCCCTAAGTCGCGTGGCCGCTTGAGGCCACACAGTTCATCAAACTAGTGGAAATAGTTATGTCCTTTAAGGTACTGCATTCTCTACGAGTGTAGGAAACGTAGGTGGGAGGGAGAGATAGAGAGGAGAAAAGATACACAAAACCCGCCTAGTAGTTGGGGTGCAGGAGGGGGAAAGAGGTGGGGACATTGGTGATGGGAGATGGTTCTGGTGGAGGGATGGGTGTTGGAACACTGTAGAACCAAAACTCGAGCATGAGCATATTGTAATTGAATGTCTAAAAGTGGTGTAATAAAATTAAAATAAAAAATAAAAAATTTCCTGGAGGGGCTGGAACGATAGCACAGTGGGTAGGGCATTTGCCTTGCATGCAGTTGACCCAGGTTCTATCCCTGGCAACCTGCATGGTCCCCTGAGCTCCACCAGGAGTAATTCCTGAGTGAAAAGCCAGGAGTAACCCTTGAGCATCACCGGGTGTGACCCAAAAAAGAAAAAGATAAAGAAAAAATATTTCCTAGAAAATGACATTTAGAAATTACAATCTGATTTAGAAATGATAAGCATTGCTAGGTTGATCATTATTTCTTAATATTTCAAGCAGACAAATTAGGAGATGATTTCATTTTTAAGGGAAAAAATTAGCTTATTTCCAATTCAAGTTTATGTTTCCTTATTGTGAACTGCATTTTATGTATATATTATTTTCCTTATAGTGAATATTGTTTCTAAGTATAATAGCTTTCCAATAACAAATGCAGTATAATTATTATTGATATACCTGCCACATATAATAAAAATTTTCTGATTATGCTCTTTTTTGTCTTAGGCAGCAATCTAAGTATAGATGTAGGAGACAATGATACCATTTTAATGTCATTTGAAATATTCTTCTTTGGGAAAAGAATAGAGCACCTTCCTGAGTTGATTCCTGGTCCCACATTTAGCTCTTGATACCCAAAAGCACTGCTGAATTAAGTTCTTCAAAAATATTGTTCTTTGTAATTAATTCAGTAACATAATACATAGATTGTTTTGTTCATCTCAATTCTGTTGCAGGGTACTTTGTAAATTTAATTTTATTGTTTTGTAAGATGCATGTATATGTTTCTAGGGACAATTCTATAAGACAAGGCATATTCAGAAAAGTTTCACCTGCTTCTCTCATCCACTTTGTTTCTTCAATTCCATTCCCTCAATCAGTACGTAATTGCTTAAGAATAATTTTTAAGCACCTTATAGATTTTTGAATACTAATTATTTATCATATAAATGGTGCGAAAATATCTTTTCCCAGTTGCTCGCTTACCTTATATTATTTTTTTGGTAATTTATTTCGTATGTAGAGGCTTATTTGGGTTTGGGGGCTCCCAACCTGTGCTCAGGGATTCTAGGGACACCCAGCAATTCTAAACATGAGGGTCAGAAGATGCAGTACAGCTTTGGCACTGTGGACCACCAGGGCCATCCTGGAGATGCACCAGGGCCTCTAGGGTCACACATAGCCATAGTCAGGAGTCTCTGGGGCTGTACCCAGTGATGCTCAGAAGATCACATGGTGCTGTAGATGACTCCAGAACCATCTCACTAATCACATTAATAATTTGATGCAGTTTGTTTCTTTGTGCTTTTATTTCCCACACCTGTGAAGTTGAGTCTCCAACTACATGTCTAATGTTGAGATCGGAAGTGGATCACCTATGTTTTCTTTAAGTGTACTTTATGGTTTCGGGATTACTATCCAATACTTGTCCATTTTCAGTTAATTTTTGTAAGTGAAAGCCAATTATTAAATAGTTTCACTTAAGTATAGAATGTAAATTCTTAAAATAAGGCCAAGTAATTGGCAAAACAAAAAAAAAAACTGACTGTTAGATTCTTGAAAACTATGATGGTTGATCACTTGATCACTTGAGTCCTGTTATTCATCGATTTGCTCGAGCGGGCGCCAGTAACATTTCCATTGGACCCTATCAAGTGCCAATGTAGCCCAATGGCATCTGGTTGATTCAGGAATATGAAGAGCCTCAAACCGTTCCTTCAGGGTCTTTACAAGGAAGTCTGACCATCTTGTAGGTGGGCGGCCACGTGATCTTTTGACATCCCGTGGGATCCAGTCGGTAATGGCTCTAGTCCAGCGGTTGTCTCCAAATAGCATTACATGTCCAGCCCATCTGATTTTCGATGCCTTGGCAAACGGGACAGCATCCCTGATTCTGGAATAGCAACGGAGGTCAGAACTCCAGATTCCTTCTCTCACTTGAGTGAGGCGTGATATTCCAAGCATAGCTCTCTCGATTCCTCTCTGGGAGACCCGAATAGCATTCTCCTCCTGCTTTCGTAGGGCCCAGGTCTGAGGCATATGTTAATGCAGGGAGAATGGTGGAGTCAAAGAGATGTGCCCGGAGCCAGAGGTTCTTTTGTCCTTTCAGCTATTTCTTCCATGCTTTTGACGGCATTCCATGCCGCTCTCTTCCCTCCTGCTCAGTTCAGGTTTTAGGTCATTCATCATGTTGATTTCTCAACCTAGGTACACATAACTGCTGCATTCAGAGATGTTTGTTCCATTGAGAGTGAATGGGACCTCTGGAACTAGTTCATTTTTCATAAACATTGTTTTCTTTAGATTCAGCTGTAGACCTATCTTTCCACATTCTCGGTCAAAGTCAGCCAGCATTTGTGCCGCTTGGCTAATGTTTGGTGTTATTAGAACGATGTCATCAGCGAGCGGAGGGTGGTGCAGTTGCCGACCATCTATCTTCACTCCCATTCCTTCCCATTCTAATTGTTGCATGATGTTCTCCAGGGTGGCGCTGAAGAGTTTTGGTGAAATGGTATCACCCTGTCGAACCCCTCTTTTCACATCAATGATCACTTCTTTGTAGAATGGTGAGATCCTGGTGGTGAATCTGTAATACAGCTCACGAAGGATCTTGATGTATTGGGTTTGAACACCCTGTTTGGCTAGGGCTTCGATGAATGCTTCAGTCTCCACAGAATCAAAGGCTTTCTGTAAATCAATGACCGTGAGACAGAGCGGCATCTTGTACTCCCCAATGAGCTTGGTTACTGTGTGGATATGGTCGATTGTGCTGAATCCTTTCCGGAAGCCTGCTTGCTCGCATGGTTGTCCTTCCTCTAGTGTTCTGCTAATCCTGTTCAGGATGACTCTTGTAAACAGCTTGTAGATGACAGACAACAGGCAGATGGGGCCATAGTTGCCGAGTCGTGAATGTCTCCCTTCTTGAACAGTAGAACTGTCCTGCTGGTTTTCCATTGGGAGGGCACCTTGCATTCGGACAGGTAGCGTGTGAAGAGCAGAGCTAGTGTATTGATGAGTACCGGCGGCAGATTCTTCAGGTGTTTGGGTCTGACTTTGTCTGGGTCTGGTGCTGTTCCCTTCTTTACCGATGAGATGGCATGTCGGATTTCAGAAGAGAGAACGTTGGGAATGACATATCCAGCCTGTGGAAATTGGTATGTGGGCAGGTGGATGTGGCTATCAAAGAGATTTGAGTAGAAGTCCTGGATAATCTTCTCCATTGCCTTTCTGGAAGATGTGATAGATCCATCAGGGCGTTGGATGGCAGTCGTCTTGGTCTTATAGTTGGCGAAGGACAGGCGGGCAGTGCGAATGCTTTTCCCAACTTCTGCTGCATCTTCCAGTATTTCTGCTCTTCTGTCTTTGAGGGTCTTTTTATCACTTTTCTGCACTGTTTAGCAAGTTTGGGACGTTAGCATTTGGTCTCCTGAGGC